>JAOYSI010000016.1:1286279-1315428 GCA_025775065.1 Hiodon alosoides | reverse complement strand
CAGTCTTAGTCTTTGTTTCCGGGGAGTGATGGAACTGTCCGAAGCAAGCTCGTTTGCAACAGTCATATGCGAGCTGTTGCACACCTCACAAAACAACCTAGATTTATAAAATAGTATGTTCTTTATTTTCTAATTCTCACTACAAAATGACAAAATCAAACCAAACCGAACAAACAAAACAAAAACCGAAGCCTAAGCACTACACAAGGGTATTTATGCATAGGACAGGGGTGACAGATACCGCTGTCCACGGAAAAACTGCTCCAGGCAGATCCTCTCATTTGTTTTTGTTTTTAAAGGGAACCAACAGCTGTGATTGGTTCAGATGTGGTTGATTTGTAACCACACCCTTATGAAGATTACTGGTTTGGGCCAACCCTTTTAACAGTCGCATTTGCGCTGGCTCCACCATAAGGCGCAACGAAACCTGGAACATCAGCTTGGCCACACCTCAACTCGCCACCACCAGTGCCTAGTGCCTGTGTTAGGATCACCATAAAAGAGCGTTAGGAGTAGCCTCTGGGCTGATTTCAGTTCTCTGAATGAACTGTTAAACATTATGAATGGATGGCGTTTCACACAAACACACAGTAGGATTTCCTTGTGATTCACCAAAGACTGTTGGTTTTTTTAGTTTTTTTTTTTTTTAGATCTGTCAACTAGTAAGAAGCTGAGGGCCATTTTCACCCACAACAACAGGTTTTAGGAGAAATAAAGCAATAGACCTAGTCCGTCACTTAGTTAACAAGCTTCACTTCAAAATATTTATTGTTATAAAAAAGAGATACAGTATATTACAGATAAACAGAAGCATAAAAGTTGGCATTTTCTTCGGATTTCAGGTCAAGTCCCAAAGAGGAAGCATGTGTAAGCCAACCATCTGATGTTGAGTCTATCAGCTCTTTTGATTTGAATTGGTCTTGACGCAAATACTTTTATTCAGTTCAATTCAATTATAATTTCAAATGTTTATTTGTTAAAGTGTGTTTTTACAATGACATTCAATAGTTCATTTTTTTTTAATCCTGAAAAAACAGAGCTAACGAAGCAAACTTGAAAATTTCCACTCAATAAACATTATTATATATGATTATTGAACATGAATAATTAAATTAATTATAGTTGTATGGTACATAGGAGAAAACACGGCCGTCTGACTGACGGCACTTATCAACTATTGTTTGTGTATCTCAGATACACCAATTCATAGCCAGTTCACACTGAGCTAACGACATGCAGTTTATGTGAGGTTTGAAAATTGATTTAGCTTTTGTAAGAGAAACCTCATTCTGTAACAAATAATTGTGCACAGAATTTTCTTTTTCTTCATAAGATTGTTTGCAAATACTTGCCGTTAAACTTGTAAAACAGCTGATGCACCTTTGAACAATATCATGAAAAACAGTCTCCGTTCAGACATTAGACACTAACTGTGAGGTCTCAAACTGTAGAAAAAAAAACCAAAAACATATTCTGCACACACATTTATGTTTCTGTATCAGATTTCTTTGGCAACACCTGCCGTTTTGCTGGTCTGCCCGGCGACGTACCTTTGAGCATAATCGGTACACTCGAAGCTGTCATCGGTACACTCACCGGACGCCAAAGGTGTGTCTAACCCGTGACTGGAGCACTGTGACCCAGGGTCGGCCGATGCGTCCCCCTCGGACAGCCCCAGTTCGCCTACATCCCGGAGGGAGTGGCCCCGGTCGTCGTCACTGGCTAAGTACAGTGACGGAGGAGTGGTGGAGTCTATACTGCAGCAACACGGCTCGTTCTGTCTCTGGTCTCCTTCCCCCCGAGTCCCGACTCCGTTGTCCTCCCATGCGGCATTATTTGCCAAGTCTTGGCACGACCGGGGACCCCCTTGGTGGCTTGCAGCGCTCTCCGGGCAGCAGTTCTTATAGAGTAGCTGCTCCAGCAGGGGGGTGGGGCTGCACCACCCCTTCTCATGGCCGCAGGAGCAGGCCCCGCCCACGCCCGTGGCCACTGCCTGGCTGCAGTCCTCGTTCTCCCCCACCTCCATGGGCTCCATGGACATGACGCAGCTGCAGGAGGGCCAGGAGCCCGCTTCCTCACCACCAGGCAGCCCGCTTCCTGTCTGGTCTACCAGATCCAGCAGTGCGTTGGCAGGTGCCAATCCGTCACTGGGGCAGCCACCTGGGGAGTTCTTTGGGTTGGGAATCAGGTGTGTGACTTCATAACAGGCGAGGTTTAGCGGCCCATAATAACTGTATGGTGGCTGCAGTGTCTCCTTTATAAAAGAAGACACAGAGATAAAAATGAATACATGGCGTTGCCTCCTTTGAACTCATTTTGATTATGGCACCTCTAGATCTGCCAAGTTGCATTTAACCATGATCTTCAGGTAGAGGTGAGACTTAAACACCTTCAACTAACATCTACTGTACTACCTGCCCATCACATCATACGTCGACACAGAGCGGCACAAGAGCACTTAAAAGTGCTTGAAAGCCTGTCTTACTTCTGCATTGTTTAAGAAAATGAACATAAACGCAGAAAGCCCAGAACTCTCCCTTACCTGCTGAATCCGTTTTTTACGTTTCAGGTTTTGTAGACATGTCCTCAAATTTTCTGGAAAAAAAAAAAGCTTTTAAAACACAGTCAGTGATTTAAAAAAATACAAATTCCTCATTTGAAAAACAACTGACAGTATATTGGTATTAGTATTATTGTTATGAAACGATGATTTTATTTACCAGAGAGGGGCTTCAGCCTGTCCTTGTAGAAAAACAATAAAAGGACCACCAGCGATATAACAATCACTGCTGACAAGACAGCCACCACAAACCACAATGTTGATGTACCTGCAGTTACAAAGATTTAAAATTAACTGTAAATTACCCATTATTGCCCTGATGTATTGTAATCAGGTTACAACAGGGTTTTTTTTTTTTTTGCAAAAATAAATAAACAGTGCTAAAAACATAGAGTTGAAATCGTATGTGCACAGTGTGAAATGTGCAGCCCAGCTACTTCCTGTTGACAATAGTGACCATTTTCACTACAAATGCAGAACAAACAGATACTAGTCCACATACCAGCAATATGAGGCCCGCAAACAGAATCTGCCTTCTCATTCCCAGGCTGTTTTTCAATCTTTCCAAGCGCTTTGCAGCTGGAGGAAGAAAAAAATATATATGTTCATATTTATTATTTTTGAACAGACTAGGTTTTTCTATTTTCATCCGCCTCAGTTCTCCCAAGCCAGCGCTTACCGCGAATACAATTGGGGATAAAAAATGTGCTCTTTCCAAGGGAAGTGGTGAAATAATTAGTCATAATACCACAGTGTGGTAAGTCTGCGGAGGCATTCTTAAACTGTGTGTTCCTGTGACCTGGAAATAACATTGGATAAACACATTGCACAGCAAGGCGCTAACTGTGACAGATGTCTTTGTGATACTGCAGTAACTGAGCTACACCACTACATGCAGGGACAGTCAGGAAGTACAATCAGGCTCCTCCAATCCTAGTCTTCGAGCTCCTGTCTCTTTGCTACATAGCCTGCGCCAATTCAACAGCAATTGGAGGAAAGGAATCCCTAGAGAGGGATCCCCTGATCGTACCCAGGAAGTCGCTAGGAGACGCTCGTAAGCAACAAGCCAAGAGAAGCCCTGTCGATTTAACCCATCCCATCCCAGGCGCCACAATGCCGACGCAGTGCTCTCCCAGGTCACATACGTCTAATGACATGAGCGGGATTTGAACTCCAACCCATAGGGCTCAGGCTGAGCTTGGGTGAGCTCCTTTACGGGTAAGCCACTCGGGAGGTACTACTTTATTGCTTGATTGGAATCCTTACCACCCCAGGTGCTTTCTGGTAAACTGAGAAGCTGACAGTTCTCAAAACCCTTGAGCAAGATATTTAACCTCAATAGTTTCCATAAATATACAGCTGAATAAGTGATAAAAAATATTAACTAAAAATGTAAGCTATGGAAAATTACTTACAACCAAAACTGCTAAACAACCCAAACAACAAAAAGATATGGTGCAAACTTTATAGAACAGAAATAACACATTATTATGCATAGTCTATTTTTCAAATGGTATTAGGTTGTTCCAGCTTATATTATATTGTGCAAATAAGCCATCCTCACAGCACCTACTAATATGTATGTTCAAAGTTACCCGCCCCTCCCTCCCTTTGGCAGTGAAGAGCAACCGTTAGTATTTAAGAGCACTCACTCAGTCCAGGCCTTGCATGGCTCTGTGGAGGAGACGTTGGAGAAGTGTCCATGCTGGCATGGGGCACAAGAGCCCATTCCTGATTCTTCAGTAGAAATAGCATGAGAATGATGAGAAGTAGAAGCATTACACAGCTTATACCTGGTTGCGTAAAGTTCTGCAGAAGGGCACAGCTTTACCTTACATTTAAATAAAGCACTTACATGATTTTTTTCTTTTTATTCCACTAGACCATTCAGAAAAAAAAGACCATTCACATTGATATTTGAGATATATAAAAAGGTATTTTAATGGTAGGAATAACCATTGCTCGATTAATATTTCTTATTTATTTATTTGTATGAGTTACACCAGAAAAGGGTTTTAACGGTCTGAAAATTACTTTCAAAAAGCTATATAAATGAATAGTGTAAAATTGCAGGCTATTCTCTATTTACACAGCAATTTCCTGGACCCCAACCAGTCTGATTTAAGGGCGGTTCAGTCCACAGCAAGTGTCACCATATGTTCACTGATGTCCTCGGCTCAACAACACAAGCGATAACAATAAACCTACAACATGCACGCTAACCCTAACACTACGATACATGCTTCAACTCTAACCATAACGCTAGGCGTACGACACGCACGCTACACCTAACCTTACGACACGCACGCTAACCTTAACCCTACAACACGCAGGCTAACCCAAAACCTAGGACACTTGTACTAACTCTAACCCTAACCATACGGAACTTGCTCCAACTCTAACCCTAACACCAACCCTAACCCAACGACATACACACTAACCCTAACCTGACAACACGCACGCTAACCCTAAACCTCGGACATATGTACTAACTCTAACCCTAACCTGACAACACGCACACTAACCCTAAACCTAGGACATATGTACTAACTTTAACCTTAACCCTACGACACGCACGCTAACCCTAACCCCACTACATGCACGCTTACCTGAACCCTACGACACGCACGCTAAACCGAACCCTATGACATGTTCGCTAACCCTAACCCTGCGACACACATGCTTACCCTAACCCTACGACACGCACGCAAACCCTAACCCTACGACATGTTCATTAACTCTAACCCTACTACACGCACGCTAACCCTAACCCTACGACATGTTCATTAACTCTAACCCTACGACACGCACGCTAACCCTAACCCGACGACATGTTCACTAACTCTAACCCTACGACATGTTCACTAACTCTAACCCTACGACAAGCACGCTAACCCTAACCCTACGAAATGTTCACTAACTCTAACCCTATCCCTAACCTTAAGACCCGCAGCTATATTTTTTCCATCTGGACCACTTTATTTAGCCTTTATCACATTAGAACGCCAGTTCCTTTGGGATCGTCATCTCCTTTGGTCTGGGATACAGCGGCACTGCCCTAACATAATTTACTTCCCAACCACCTCTCATTCCAGTACTACCGAATGAGAGGGCCTGGGCTCCGTGCTTGGCCGTGCTATTCCCTCCAATGGTTTCTCACATTGCTGTCACGCCTGTGAAAATAGACTTTTTCTTTCTTTTCCCCTTCTGACTCATAAATCTCACGCATCACAGCCTGTCTGGCAGAAATAGCTTCCCTTGGTGACTAGACATCAACTGAGGATCAACCACCTCAAGACGCTGCACATACCTCACAAATCGACACCCTTTCATTACAATACTTTCTATTGCCCCTGATGGCTCCACAATGTTGATCATACTCCCAAGAACCCTGATGTCAAATACCATGTCATGCCCTCCACTCATGGAGAGAGTAGGCAGGACACTTAAGTTAGTCCATCACTGATTTTTCACAATGCCTGCTATTAGCCTCCCGATACACTCCCCAGTTATCTCTAGTTCGGACTAATTTGTCTTCTTCACTTCTTTAAGTCTCCTATGAGACTGTTTCGGCTCACCCAGAGTGCCGCAGCTGGGCTGACATTCAGCCTCTCGAAATACGCTCAGGTTTCTCACCTTCTCCTCTCACTCTCCTGGCTACCAATTAAATTCTGCTTTGGGTTCTACACATTGGGCCTAACCTTCCAGGCGGCTACGGGCATAGTGCCTTTCTATCTTCACTACCTTACTCAACCCTGCACAAGTCTAAGACCTCTTTCCTCAACAGCTGATAATATGGTAGTCCCTCCCCTCCAGGGCCAAACATGTTGGGAATGATCAGTCATTGGCCTCAATGAAAGGATGAACTAATTGCAAATTGAAACAATGTCCAGGCCAGATCAGGGAGTCTGCTAATGAAAACTGTATGTTTGGAGCCAAAAACCAGCTGAGACATGATATTAGCAGAAATACTTATTACGAGGATGCACAGCAACAAAATCTTAGGAAGCGTTGAGGTCCACTCTTATAGACCAAATACAGATATAGTTATCTACACCAGTGGTTCTCAAAGTTTTTCTGATGGCAGACAACTTAGCCACGGTAAATGTTTCTGCAGATCACCTAGTCCCCCATAATTGTTAACAACATGATTGAAACTATTAAAAAATAAATAGCCTACTTACAGGGTAGTTAAATTAGTATGATGTTTATAATGCATATTATAAACCTATATTAGCTAGCTGGCTACTTGGTGTCTTTTACGGTCCACACTTTGAGAACTGCTGATTTACACAGTTCAGCTCTTCTATGTCGAATCCAGCCAGATAAAGGAAAAAATGTATCACTAACATGCAATAGATGCCAACCTGTGTGTATTTCTAGCTACGGAGGGTTTTGGGGTAATAAACTCACTGTCCACGGTGAGTCCCATCCCCGGTCCGCACTCTTGCATTGCCTCGCAGTATTCACAGTTGATGAGGGAGCATTGCAGACCAGGCTTGCACCGGCAAGGCACTGGGGCAGTGCGGTTCTCCTCATTACTTTCCCAGAAACCTTTGCCTGGAACGAGGGAAGAGTGACAGCTGTCAGGGAGAACTACATGCATGAGATGATTTAGATTCAGTGTAGGCTGAAAAAATGCATTGCTAGAATACTTCTTTTCTAAAATGTCATTTGGGAATAGTCATTTTTATCGAATTTTGCTTTTGTAGTTTTTTGTTCTGAATTGCTGTTACTGACCTTTGTCACAGAACTTCTGCGTGAGACATTTTGGCTCGTGGTTCCAGTCCGGCTGGTACTCTTTGCTCCCACAAGGCCGGCACTTGGTGTCCGAGTTCCTGGTGCATGGCGTAAAAGCGTACATTCCTGGTTCCGTCAAGACGAGGGAGAGGACGGTGTCAGAGAAGGTGCGAGGGGTTTGCATTCAACATCAGTTACGGAGGAATTTCATGTTGCATATTCAATTAAATCTACAGAGCATGTTACAGAGTTGACTGAGTTATCATTTTTCTGACAGATAAATAGCAGAAGAAATGCTTAGTAGGCTAATTTAGATATTGTTTACACATCTGCTGCATTTTCCTGTTGAATTGTTTCTAAAGATTGGCTTGCTCTGCACACATTTTACTACAGTTTCATACCACTTAACGGTTTTGTACTTATCCACTACTACTGCTATTGTTTTAGTTCCTGTTTATTCCCATTTAATCCAAGGTTTTGAAGCACACTGCCCTAACAATTGTTGTATCAAGTGTCGTTCTTTACAAATAAAGGTTATTATTATTACAAAAAACCACTAGTTATAACCATTAGTTTAAGTTATAAATACATTAGTTATAACTAATAACTAATGTATAATTACTATTATACGTTTTTTTGTCTCATACTAATGTTAGTCTGGTGTTCTAACATTAGAGACCTATTAGAGGCTCTATTTTCCATTTAGGATGTTAATCAAGCCCAGCAAGACCAGTGTGTGGGTATGTCTTCCTCTTTTATTTAAAAAATATCAGCATGGGAATATGCTATCTTCATTCATAAAAGAAAGCCCCTGTAACAACATTACAAATCATAACCAAAGCAGCGCATGGAAGCACATTTTACAAATCTGAACATCCTTTAAGCAAGGGGAATCGTCAACCTTTTATCCTCAGGGGGAATAAACACCAGATCCAGGTGACCAAAACCCTAAGACAGCTTGTCGTATGGGGATGCTGGACATGCCAGTAAATTTACATGGTGTGTTATTACGTAATCTTAATCCTAGTTAATACCTTTCCACATCACCCTGAGCCAAACTCCAGGTAAAGGAACAAATGAAGCTGCTTACCCGGTTTACAACTGGAACAACATCTCCCATCTTTCAGATGCTGGTACTCATTGCAGATTGTTCTTGAGAAGACAGCCTGAAATGTAAAAAAACGATTTACCACATAAAGCCCCAAACGGAGCTATATCTCAGTATGACGTACTCAGATCCACAGCATAGATCCAGTCAATGTGTTTTCTAATGGGAAGTGGAAAGCACCCCTCACTGAGCTTTGTCAACATTTCACATTTTACATGTTACATTTGAGTCATTTAGCAGATGCTCTTATCCAGAGCAACGTCTGTACTCCAATCCACATTTTCAGCGTGCGATACAAACGGCTTGGAAGTAGCTGCAAGTGGGTGTCAGGCTCTTTAGTTGTACACCCTGCATGTTGAGATCGGGGGTCACAAAGTTGGTAAGGAGCTGGGGGAGTTGAGAAGAAATGACTAAAAAGGGTTCACTTTTATCTAGCACGTGCAGTTGTCCACTTTTTCTGCAACAGGCAGCATGTGCAGGGTGGTGCTATAAAATAGGGCGAGGCTTTCTGGTACTGATAAAGCCATATACGGGCGGCTTCCAAGTCACAAACAAATCTATATACATAGCTGGCCACGCAATGGCATCCACATGCAAAACATTTTTAAAAAAAATTATATTCGCAAAAATGAGTCGCAAATGAGATCAGTGTTCGCAGATAACCATTATATATTTTATGTATATTTAACATGCACCTTCAAATGGGTCTCTTCTGACATACATGGTTTCAAAATGTGGTGGTAATCAGTAAACAAGATTTACAATTATAGATTATCTCGAGAAATCAAAAGGAAAAATGAAGAGATCATGGAACTTCCATGAAGGAGCCAATCCTACTTTCCCACTGCAAGTCATGGAATTCAAATTTTTCCTCGTGTCATATACGGAATGAATGAAGCATGCCCCGGGGAATTTTATGTATGATTTCCTCCTTTCACGCAACTGTACATTTATCGTCCTGCATTCAAATATCCTGCTGCACAATAATCTCAGCCACGCAGCCTAAATGTCACAGCGCATCCTGACAAACTTTTGCTTATGGCTCCTCAGTAAAGTTGAATGAGTGCCATTGTGGATTGTACTCAAAATAACATCCGTATTTCGACACCATATATATATTTTTTTGATACCCAATTAAAGAATGGAGAAGCAGAAGTGTGGTGCATATTGCGTGACGAAATACACCACAATGTAACTTCTGACGGCCTAAAAAATTGATAACTTTAGAGGATGCATCTTTCATTCAACAAAGATTCCTTTTACCCCTATTTCATTTGTTTTCTCATTTTAATTTTTCGAGAGTTTAACAATGGAATCTGTGGATTTGCCACCTTGTTGTTGTTTTTGGATGGAATATAAACAAACGCACATACTCCAATCCCTTAATAAAAATCTTCCAGTGGCTGAAAAAGCCACCAGTATGACTAAGGTGCGAAAAAAGGTTTACGTTAACCAACACTAAATTTGCATAACTGCCTAAATTACTTATCCAACCTTGCCAAGCACAATAACCCCACAGTAAGAATTACTTAGCCATTTAATTGTCATGATTGACCTATTACTACATTTTTTTAAATTACAACAATCATTCATTAAACAACAATCCCATATTAATTAGAAGTAGCATTTGTATACCTTCTTCTGGTGGCATTTCAAAGTAACCAGTGGGTGAGTAGGACCCATGCAATAATAAACGAGTATGCCCTGTTGTGTGTCTGCATGACAAAGATTTCATTTAAATAATAATTTGTTGCCGAAGAGGGGGTTGCTCTTTTAAGGAATCTGTTCAATTAAGCTTCATTTTTTTTCCATAGCCAAGCAACTGGCTACATGTAGTCTGACTAAGGTTAAAAAATTTATTTTGGCCACATACTATTAATTTATTGACAACAAATGTGTTCCAGGAATTGCTTCGAACTATTTCTCAATCAATGTAACTCGGTCGTAACTGGTGCTCAGTAAGCATAGGTGGGCTTCTCAATAGTTCGAGGGAATCAATTTTGTGCTGCCTTTAAAAAAGAAAAAAAAAACACCGGTCACCAGAAACCACATAACGCCTGTTAAGTTATTTTAATTAAGATCATTATTTGTAAAGGAAATCCAACTCGCTCCCTTGGTGTCCCAGGTAAATTTTAGCTGCAAGAATGCTGCGCTTCGAGGACCAGGGTTGGGGGCACTCGGTAAACTTCATCAAACGAATTTCTGCTCGTAAGTGCCTGCTCTACAGATTTTCCAAGTAACGGAAAGTTTTAGCCCATGTGGACAGTGCAATATGTGAACACACACTTATATGAAATCAAAGTTGAACCTCCTACCTAAATGTCTCGAGGCACATTTTTTTCGCACTTGATCATGAACGTATCTATCTCTTTAGTGTCAGACTATGGCTAGGGCAGCTTCCAACATTTGGCAGTAGGTTCACTGGAATTTAGCAGCATACTATTTTCTGTTGTAGCTCTACGTTTGTAAACACAAGCCGAGACTCGAATCGAATTAGCTAAACCAGTGCTGCCAAGATGATTAAGCGCAATATCCATGGAAGACCAAGCATATAAATCAAGATATGTTTTGTTACTTTGTTAATAATTACTTTTGGTATTATGACTTAAACACCAGTTCATATAAAATTGACAATATAAAAGTTTTTGTGTGTCGTCAATACTGAAATTTTGTTCACAGCTTCGCTACAAATGTGTCTGTCATTCCACTAATCATTGGCATAAAACTGTTTTTAGAAATTATTAACTTCGTTTGGATTGTGTTAAGAAGAAGGTAAGCGCAGCCATGCAGTTATTCAAACAAGCCCCATACATCCTAAACAATGTGGCAGAAAAGGGCTGGTAAAACACATTTTAAAATCCCCAAAAAGTTCTCCACTAATCAGACGACCACCACAAACCAATGTCGGTTTCATTTGAAACAAACAAAAAAAGAAATGAAGAAACACTTTCAAACAACTAAACGAATCCAGTGTCTCCATCATCGCGACATTATGAGACATCTAACCACATGTATAGAACCACCAAATGAAATGTGCAAAAAATGACTGCAATTTCCATTAAAATAATTTAGCTAGAGCGATGCGAGGGAACATCAGAAGGAGATTTTGTGGTTGTCCAGAGAACGACTCGACTACTTCCAGGCAGTGGAGGCACACGGGACGTAAACACATTTCAGTAGGCTCTCACACTGAACAACAACAAGTACATAGACTCAAAGCACGTTCTGAAACACCGATAATACTTAGGTTACATACACAAATATACACACTATAAAGTAAAAAAAGATAACCCACCTGGGCAAAAAGAGTAACCATAAAGTGTCTGATCCAGCCACGGAATATCCAGCTCTTTGAAAAATCCAATCTCATGTCTTCTACCTTGGAGGAAACGATATGAACTACAGTAAAATTGTGTAGCTGATTATATAATTATATAAACAGATATTTTGTCTCCGCGAAGTTTCAAAATGTCGATGTTAAGAGAGAATCGCGGACAATTAGCCTTGTGAATCTGTCATAATCTCCAATTTATAAATCGTATAGTACTCTGAGACGGCATATTCCCTGATGTAAACGGTTCACCCACGTTCGGTGAGTGAGGTTTTTCACTTCTCAACCAAAAAACTGAACAGAACTTGTTTTCCCAGGCTCCTCCCACAGAAGCTAAAAAGTACTGCGAAAACTAGTCGATTTTTACCGTTCTATGTGTTAATTTTGTCTGCATGGTAAACTATCGGTTTGATGTATTTTTTCGTATAAATAAATAGTTTTATCAAACTATTTAATCCGATTTCTTAAAGCTTAACAAGGATCATAATGATCATTGGGGACACGAGAGATAATTTTAATGTAGCATTGCACTCTTTTCATTCAGGCCAGCTAGATTTTATATGTGTCCTACTTACAACCATTAGAAAAGTCTGAGGGAACACACTGAAATTAACCATCACCCCCACTACCATCTGATTTAAAAAAGGTTATGCAAAACAGGAGATTTTCATAAGTTAATTCTTGGATTCCTCAATCCCGGGGGATTTGTACAAATTTGCAAAATTATAGGTATACTGATTCTTTCAAACCTAATGTTGTCATTCACCTAAGTACTGAGACCACAGCATGCTTATCCTCCAGTAAATCAAGAATCATGACATCACTGCAATTCTCTGTTAGGGGGTAACATGACAGGGGATAAAAAAAACAATACCTGCCAACTGGTCATCCTTAAAAGGTGCACAGTGTGCAGCTGAGCAGGGAGCAGGGAGATTATTAGAGAAATTAGATTTCAGCCAATGCCCTAACTACTTATTACCAAAACTGTTGCTGTGCTATTCTATTGTTAAGACATATTATTGACAGGATCGATTGAAATGGGCTGAACTGACAACTCTTCACTTCATCGGGCCATTACAGTAAATACTTGGGTGTGGCAAGGGGAGCGCTTGTGTTTAAAATGGAACCCTGAAGCGTCCCAAAGAAAGTGCAGCTTGAACCTCAGCCAGTAGCTCTCTCTCCTTGGCTCAGATCTTCACCCCACCAAGTTGTTTCCCATCTGTCCAGTGTGGCAGAGTCATGCAATAATGTTGCGTTTTGAATAACCGTCACTTCAGGAACCTATGCCAAACCCATATGCCTTTGATTCTGTCTCTCTAAATGTCTGTCACTCGCTCCACTCCTCATCTATTTCCCCCCTCTCTCAGTACTCTTCTCTCCCTCTCTCTCCTCTTCTTCCACCCTCCCTCCCTCCCACCATGTCCTCCTCTCCACTCTCTCACTCACTCTCCGTCTCGCAATGCAGACAGGGCAAGGCTCCGTGTGCCGAGATGCAAATTCCGCCCACATGCTCAAATCTTTCAGGAAGTATGGCGTGGTGCTCAGGCCATGTCCTGAACGTTTTCTTCACACGCGCAACACCCACAGCTATCGGCGGGGGATGTAAGAAATCAGAGTGACGACATTGTTCCAGCAAAATAAGAATATAGAGGAACGTTTTAAATCCGGGCCACAAGGGCTGCAGACACGTTGCTCAACTACTATTTATTCAGTGGTTGAGCAACAAGTCAAGCCATTCAGCCTAAGTTATGCAACCAGATGCAGGTGAATGAAGATTGAATTTATACTTTTAGTATATTGTTTATGCTAACATGTCTATTCACCTCCATCTGCCCTCATCCAAAAACAATAAATATAGCACTAGTTTGACCAGGAAAGGTGGACTGAATCCTTACCTGTAATTCTGTTTTAAGGGTTTAACTAGGAAAGGTGGACTGTATACTTACCTGTAAGTCTTTAAAAAAAAAAAAAAAACGTTAATGTTTCTCTTTGTTCCTTGTGGTTACCATGAGGATGGCTGGTGTGAGCTCTGGGTTAACTTGACAGACCCTGGTGCACAGCTGGAACTACTTTACCAAACAAAAAACATTTTAAAGCAAATTGTTTCTTGAAGATGATTTCGCAACACTGCAAACCATTTTTTCCTCCCCCAGACAATTTCTAGAAGTTGCTAATACTTTGTAATGCATTCTGCCATGCTTAAAACCCAGAGTGCGATTGGGAGACTTATTAGGCAACTAGTCAGCCAAAATGCTCTGGAAGCCACATCCAAGTCAGAGCCTCTGAGAGTCTAAGTGTGGTATAATCACAAGTTTGGTGAAACCACACTCAGGTGTGTAGCGTGGTCCTGGCTGTTCTGTCCATCAGGACAGCCCTGGGCGTGGCCCCTGGCAGCATGCCAGAAAATAATTTATGTGCATGCAATGACAAGTAGCTATCCAACCTTGGATAATGAAGCAATAAAAAAAGATATTCCTATGTGCATGTTGTCGCATGTTGTGCCATTTCCTGTCAAAATAGAATCTTTATCGACTGTGGAGTAGGGATGAGACGTTTATGGTGGGAAGGATGCTTTAAAATGACATTTGGCAACATTATGGCTCTGAGGAAAACCCTTAGAGAAATCTTAGTTGAAGATCACCTCTTTCCTCAAGGGCACATTTGTAAGGCAACCTCTACGCAGCCAGTTCTGCATCCTATGCTCCACTACTCTGTTCCAGTTTCAAGCACAACAGGAGACAGCAGAGAAAAGAGATTTCTCCAAGGCCTCCACACTTCAGAAGGGAATTTTATGCAGGATGTCAACCCAAATATGGTAAAGACATATGCTTTCAATTAGCTTTCTCATACTATGCAATTAAAGAGGGAAACATGGAAAATTATAGGTTTGAATGCACAGGATCCAAAACACTTTCCACCGACAATGTGTCACCTGCTAAAAGTTTCTTATGAAACATTCCCTCCTTCACTCGTCCCTGTAATTCTCCCTGGGAGAGTTTTGTAATACGTGGCGGAGTACCAAGGCGTCCTTCCAAATCTTGAGGTGCCTACAGACATAAATTTGTCAAACAAAACCATTATCTACCTTACAAAGATAAGTAGTGATTTTTGACCCAAAACGTTATCTACTGCTAAAATACAATTGATTTGAGCCAACTGTTTATACATGGGAGGGTTGATGAGAGGTTTGTAATTAAAGAACAGAATTGCAATAAAACATGAACTTACAGAGACTACCTTTGTCGATGTTGTTGCTTAATTTGCATACTGTTCAATTAATGATTATATTATTTGGACATGAAGTATGGTATCAGTAAAGAATGTTAAATATTAAACTAAAATGCAAATTTCACTTGGCTTGTTTTGTTAATAATTAAGGGTCTACATTTCGTTCTCAGATTCATCATAACTGGACAAGAAAACCACTACACTGGACAATGGATTTAAATTACTTCTTTAAAAAAAACCAACACTTGACCTTTGGAACCTCTACCCTTACTGAAACTCAAGGGAGTGCGGCGGCGAGTTGAAGCTGAGTAAACTTGCCAAGCGATCAGTTTTTATCGTTGTAACACCTGCCGAGCTGAGCTTTTTTCCACTGTCCCGAGCCTGGCACCAGAAGCCCTTGAGACCCAGTAGTTCCCTTTTACTCCAATTGTTATACACATTGTTTTGGGTTAATTAAAAATGCATACACCAAGACAAAGGTATGAAATCACAAGAACACAAGTATTCTCAGTTTTAATTGTTTCATGACACCAATTTCAAATGTACAGAATATGGATACGGTTCTAATAAATCAGTTTTTTTATACAGTTATTTACTTTTAGGACATAACCAAATAAAATAACATAACAAAAGCCAAATATTAACACCCATTATCAGAAAAACAAAACAAAACACTGCAACACAGGGCATGGAGAAAATGGAGAGTAGCCATGGTCTTTTCTGAACCGAATGCAGAGCCACAAAACAAAAACCAAAACAAATGTTTAAAAATCTAATTAAGACAAGGAAAAAAAAATAAAAAATAAAAAAAGCTTCTGTAATTAAGTGAAGTGCAAATTTCTTTGGAGGTCGGAATAAAGACGACGACATAAAATACGAAATATACACTGAGAAAAACAGACGAAATCAAAGGCAGAAGATTGACTTCAGGTCATGGCGGAGACCCCGGCGGATTACTTCTTCCTCTGGAACACATTGGCCAGCATGGCGCCAGAAGTGGTCAGCTGACCCATCTTGTTCAGGAACTTTGTCTTGGCGTCTTCGCCCACTAGGCTTGCAGCAATGGACATGGAACTAAAGAAAACAAACACAACGGCATGATTTAGACAACAAACAGCTCATGTACGCGGCCGCGAATGGGCAGCCCAGTACAGAGACACCGTGTTACTGCGTGTTAGCCCAGTGACATTGTGTTTATCAGCCTAAGCCACCTGAAGGGTTAGTTGTCTTACTGAAAGAGGGTCGCTAGGTGGTGGTGGGGGAAGGGGATGTATATACCACACAATGTCTGCTATCAATGCACCAGTCACCCTCACCCTAAACCCAACCCAGTTGCCTCCAGTTACAAACCCTAAAAACCCTAAAACCCTCCAGTTACAAACCGCACCTCTGCCTATCCCAACGCCTCCCATCCAATGCACCAGTCACCCTCACCCTAAACCTAACACAGAGCCTCCAGTTATAAACCGCACCTCTGCCGATCCCAACGCCTCCCATCCGATACAGCAGTTACCCATTCTAGGTTGCTGCACATTTGTAACGACAGTGGCATGTGGCATAGTAAAAGAGCTAAACTCGATTGTAATCGAATTTCTAAACTGTGAAATTTCAATAGACATGATTTCAGCAGTGAAACGCTGACAAAGGCAGACGTCGAGTAGCACAGATTTAAAACATGTCTGTATGAGGTAATCAATGAGGTTATTCTACCCCCGCGTGAAACGGTAGTACAGTTAAAGTCACCCGTTTCTAGGTCTTGTTTTCCTTTCATATATGACACAACTACCCCAGTCTTGGTTGTTTTTGAGGTCTAGCTAGGACAAACGTCACAGTGGTGAAAGAAACCACACAAAGCGTCACTATTCGGACGTATCGGGTTTCCCGAAGGAGAGCTTCCACATAAACACAAAGGTCTTTGCCATAGAATTCTCTGACCTGTAAATAAAAACACGGGATGCTAATTTGTTTTTAAATATTGTGTTTCACAAAAAAACCCTAGCAAAAGCAATAGCAACATAGAAATAAATAATATCATATTTTAGAAACAATTGTCTCATAGACAGCAATGAAGTTCAAGCTGGATGAGGGAGAATGTTATATATTTTTTTTTTTCATCAAACATCAATGCTTATTTTAAAATAAGGAAGCTATTATGTTCTTTTTGAATAAGTAAACTTTACTTCTGCTTTTGATGCCCACACTGTGTCCCTAGCACACAATTGCCACTGTGACTCACGATCGTCATGTATGTGAGCAGTACGTTGAGTAAGAACACAGTTCTGACACCCTGGTAGACGAACCGCCAGGTGCCTGGCACATAGAATCACATCGCACCAGTTGCTGCATGCAGTAATGTGCAAAAGCCTTAAACAGACGAATGTGGCTGGTATTCGGTTAAAAAACCGAGACCGCGAAAAAGACAGCCACAGTGATTGAAACGTTCAGAAGGATTGCTCTCCTTCTGTGAGTGACGTCGTCGGGGAAAAGCAAATTAACTTTCCACCCTTGTGAGCAAGTGATTGAAATCTTTATAAGGATTGCTTTATCTTCTGTGAGTGACACGGGGAGAAGGGCAGAATAAAAACCACAATCCTGCTCCGGTTCTGTGAGTGACAAGGGGAGAAGGGCAGAATAAAAACCACAATCCTGCATTGGTTCTGTGAGTGACACGGGGAGAAGGGCAGAATAAAAACCACAATCCTGCATTGGTTCTGTGAGTGACACGGAGAAAAGGCAAAGTAAAGTCCTCACCCCTGCGGCTCCTGGCCACTCTTGTTTTCCAACTTCTGCTCGCACTCTTTAACCATGGAGCTCAGAATGACCTGCAATGGCAAAGATGCACAAGATCAGAGGGTCTTCTACATAACCTGGGCTTGGGACAAGTTTCTGCCCCCGTGGGTTGTTAGCCAGCTAAATGGCCTGAGTGCAAATCCAGCCGTAGCCAATGAGAAAACGGCAGCTATCCATAATTAAGGCGATTTTGTTCCCGCTCTGAGAAACACAAGTCCCGGATTCTGATATAAAACCACACTGTGAAGCTTATCAACTGATGAATGACCTTATATATATTTAACATATTCATAATTTCAAAAACTTACAAAAAAAACTTCAAACAAACAACGTAAACAGAAGCCATTTAAAACCTTAAATAAAAAATGAAGATCTAAAACAAGTTGAAAACTAGGCCTTCTGAGTGGCTCAGAGGGTAAAGTGGCTTGCTGAGCACCGGTTCCGACACAGCCCATGTCATTCACTGATTGTGACCGGGAGAGCACAACGGTGGTGCACGACTGTGTTGGGGTGGGTTAAACCAGCAGGCTCCCTCGGCTCTTACTAGCTTCCCAGGCTGGCAGGGGAATTGGGAGGGAATCTAAATCCCTCTAAATCTAAATCTATATCTAAATTTTATAAAAGAAAAAAAAGATGCAGATCCGAAACCATTACCCTGGAGTAAATACTTCCCTTAACTTTAAAGTGCATTTCATTAAAAAGCACAATGGGCCAGTATGTTAGCACAGCGTGGCCTACCTCGTGTTCAGGGGAAAGATGCTCCATGTCAACTCTTAAACATCTTAAACCAGGCATGAAGTGGTTCGCCATCACTTCATCTGAAATAACTGAAGAACACAAGTTAAGGCAAGACACACTGGATATATCATCCAAGGAAGGAATGTACTAGAATAAATAACAATGGGGAAAATATGTACAAACAGACTAAACAGGAAAATCATCGATTCTTAAACTTTTCAGTCAAACATCATATCAGTCCACGATCAGCCACGGACGCATGTAACTTGGCACTTCTTTGTTTGCAACGTGATTCTTTTCCTCTGAGAGTTCAAAGGGAAGCGCGCTTAAAAGCAGCTGCCAAAACGAACACAGACGGAATGTGGGAACATCAAGTCGGACCATAAAAACCGTTCTTGCCGCTAACGACTTCCTATCCCCGAGACGTAGGGAGTACTTGTGCCACAGGCAGACCTAATTGAAGAGCTCAAAACGCGCTATGGATGCAGTGCGGTACCGGACCTCCGAAAGACCTCCGGTGTGAAACCTCACAGAGCCGCGCAGAGAAATGGCGCTGGAGGTCGCGGAGGTCGCGGCGGAAGGCTCAGGGCTCAGCTATGCTGCGGACTGCCCACGCAGAACCCGAGTGCTGGGAAGCAGCCCCAGTGAAAGGCTCTCCCTCATTACAGAATAACATCACAAAGTGGTTGGCTCGGGAGTTTTGCATCCGCCCTGCAATTTGGCGTGCGCAAATGTACCACGTTTGTTTTCTTTTCCTCGTCAGGGGATATTCAAACGCTTCAAAACTACACAGACTACTAAAAAAAAAAAAAACATTTAGAAACTGCATATGCCAGGGAAAAAAAGAAAGTTTCATTCCTTTGTTCAGTGAACCTGGATGTACATTGAGTAATGGGTCCACGTTTAGAAATGAATATTTCTGGAATTAAAAAGTTGAGGGAAAGAACTGGTTAAGCTGCCACAGATGGCCTCAGCTGTTTATCGGGGCTGCTTTCCATTAGCTTGCAACCAACAGTGATGTACAGAAAAATCTGAAAAATGTGTAACCCTAAAAGTTTATGGAATGAAGTGGAGGTTCATTGTTAACACAGCCCATGATATGAAAAAGGACATTTTTAAGTCATGTTTAACAACGGAATGAGGTTAAGGTATATTTTATCCCTGCAATATATAGTCCGTGTCCAACGAACTAGCAGAGTTTTCTGGACATTGGCGCATTTGTCATTTCTCATGATAAATCTGTTTGGCTGTCAGCGGCTGAGCAATAGAAATGCGGAACGGCGCAGTTAATATCGAAAAACGCTTTTTCCTGATAGATAAGAAACACCGAAGAACAGCCGTGGCCTTCTGGATACATGATACATAATATCAAGCTCATGATTAAATAGGCGTTTACTTGTCACTGACGCTTAATAGCCTGCACGCTTGTTCTCTGATGTTCCTTTTTAGGCATAATTTCCCGATCACATAATGTAGCGTTGACCCCTGGCCTTTGCGGTTAGTGTAGGATACAACAGCAGGACAGGGCGCTATAGGCCTCGAAGAGCTGTGTGGCGACGTCCAATCTCTTGGTCTCCGTGGTTTGCATGTTGTTGCCCAGAGCCAGCTTGTGCAAATGAGGAAGGACAACTGAAAAACGAAACCAAGGGGATCCATGTCAAACAAACAAACTGGAGGTGCCACTACGCATGACTTCAGAAGCACAAGCGCTCCGGTCTCAACATTCAAGCTGCCCCCCACCACCAACAAAGAAGAAAGTGATTTGTTAACAAAGAACCAATAAACCCACAGCGACGTTCATTTTCCACCTCCGTAACTCCAGGGAAAGACCAGCCCGCCCTGGTTTCGACAGCCGGTCCGTTTGGCTATATAAGGGTACTGACGCTCACCACCTCCTGTCACTCACTGAAGACTTTAATGACTACTCATCTTTAAAATGGACCGCCAGTTTGGCTCCGTCATTGTAAGTTTCTACTAAAAGTATTTAAAGAATTAAGCGGTATAATTTTCGTGTCCGATGCTCTTCTGAATATCTCTGCACTTTAAAATTATATCCTGTACTTCGCAAAGCTCTATACCAGTGGAAAAGTTATCTGGTTACGGACCACTTAGCAGGTGAAAATATGTCTAGCCCCCAAAACTTGTGCTGAACTCGTTTCATTAAGATTGTATAAGATATAGTATGACAGTTTACATTACTTGAAAAAAATTTTTTTAACATCTATATATTTTTTTTAAACCCATATTTGCTGGGTAGGCCGTGGACCACACTCTGAGAAACAATGCTTTACGCTCTGCACGTTTAATGGTCTATCAATCACACTGGACAAGTCTACAAAATCAACAAATGAGAAAATTCATATGCACTGAACATATTTTTGAAAATTACATTCAGTACGTTCAGCGTTTAATATTTTAAAAGGGCCAAACAAATAGCCCACCACTGGTGAAAATATAACTAAGCGGGTATCTCCACTGTGAACATACAGGCGTAATGCAGGAGAGTTTGTATTACAGGCACTCACATTCATCTCTGAACCTAGGCTCCGCGTTGGGGCCAACCCTCCCAAATGTCTTTATGATCTCCATTTGCAGAGAATGCTGGTCCTGGTACTGGGGGTCCTCCAGGAAGGACGTCAACTGCATCTTTACCCTCTCCAGCAGCTGGAACAGCAGACATTTCTTTAACCCAGGAACAAAAAGCTGGCAATCTAAAGTTTAGCCTTGGATACATTCCATTTCATAAGGCGCCCATGTTTTCGGAGTGATTTTTTTAGGGTGACGTAACACACCTCTTTTTGCGTAACAGTCTCCATGATTGTGCCAAATGCAGGAATGGTTGATATCCTTACAGAGCTGAAATGAAAACTGTAATTAGGATTTGTAAAAACAGAAAAGATGTCCTTTTGTTTTTAAATGAAATGTGATTTTATAACAGAAATGAGACAGACTAATTGAGTTGTTTTAATGTATTATTTCGCGGAATAATGAGGATGAATGACGTTAGAGATTCATTTAGGTGTCACTCAAATCAAAGAGATATTAAACAAAACCCAACTAACACATAGCAGTCTCATTGTGTTGCCATGAGTTAGTTGGGTTGGGTTTTTTTTATTTCTTTGATTTAACTGAAACCTGTGTATAGCAACATTAGGAGAATGTAACCACGTTATTCAGGAACCAGCAAGGAACCGGCAAAGAAACAGAGGTGGACGCGAAAGGTCTCACGTCTCCATGAACTCACAATTCAGGGCCACAGCACAAGGTAATAAGGGCCGGGGCTACTCGCTTGTCAATTAAGGCTTCGTTCATGCCTCGGAGAATCAGCTGCAACCGGTCAAAACGCAAAAGAGAGATGGGTGGGTAAACAAAAAGGGGCGGGACGGGGGAACGCTGAAGAGGGGGGACGGGGATCTCCAGTATGGTGCGAGTGCACCGAGCTCCTAACCAAGCGAGCGGAAGTTCAAGCGATCGGGTTAGAAAGCGACCCTAACTAGAAGAAACGTTAGTCGGCATTGACGTGGCAAACAAGCAGTCGTTCGCACCCTGGCTCAGTGAGAGTAACGCTGACTCGCACATCCACGGATTCCAGCAGTGGTTTTGTTGGAAGCCAACAGGCATAGCGAGAAAAAGTCACACATTCCGGAGATCACATTCTTTTATAACCTAATATATTAAGTATATGGTGGGCTCAAATTTCAATTTCAATGGCTTTTTTCAATCTCCTTTATTCATGGAAATGTTAACACTATCTCCTCAGAAGCCAAGGCAGGAAGGACGTGCGGGATGGACGGGGCAGGAAGCAGACTTACATTTCAGGATCACTGGAGAGAGTGATAAGAGCTGGAACAACTCGCTGTGCTACTAGAGTTTCATTCACCCCCTTCACCAACAGCTGATTGGTCAGAGTAGGGTGATGTCACATGGGAGGCGGAGCAAGAGCGAGCACAGTGTCATGGCACACCACAGAGAGAGGAGGGAAAAATAAACAACCATAAAGTAAAATAATAATACTAATAATAATAATAATAAAAATTCTTTAAAGCCAACAACTGACATGTAACAGAAGCAAAAGAGAAGAAAACCAAACTGAGAGGCCAAGCAAATATAACTACAGTAGTTTTTAAAATAGAGAAGGGGGCTCTGTCAAACTCACTTCACTTCACTAAAATCGATTTTGGGGGCTCAGAGAGGGACGGCATATTGGTTAAATGAAAATAGCAAGTTCTAAAGTCACATGTTAGGTGGCTGTGTGTGTCATTATTCAATATAATCTCAGACACATAACACATCCTAGGCCTTCTGTTTTCCATTAGAAAATACTTTTTTAATGAAAGCCCTTATACACCTCTGCTGACAGGAAATAACCTTAATTAGACATTTAATTGTCCTGTATAAACATGCTGCTGTCATTTTTCAAGGAATTCCCCCCCCCCCCCCCATTTATTTGCAAACATTTTTTAAGAGGACGATGCTTTAATTAAATATCTACAAAAAACAACCACTGTCACAAATTAGAAAACAGAACTCAACACTGAAAAATGTAATTTTTTTAAATAATCAGACTGAGTAGAGTGCTTCACAGCGTCTGTTCTCAGGGCCTTACCTCGAACATTCGGGCTGCTGTGCATCGAACAAGGGCTGAGGTATGGACTACCCCATACCAGAGGACCGTCAGAAGCAGCTCGTGGTACGCCGGGTTGGCGCTAAAAACAAAGCCAGAAGTTAGTCTAAGGTGGAACTCTCCCAGCAACAAAAACCCTGTCAATTAAGCCAAGAGACGCAAAATCGACGCACCGCAACAACGTGATTTCAGCAACATCTTTAAAACAAAAACTCGCCCCCTACAGAGAACCAAAAAGTCATGGATTCCAGCAACGTCAGATGGCCGATTCTGATGGCTGACGTCAACGTCACTGAGGAGCGTTGGTTTGCCGATCCTGCGGTCACCGTTAGGGGTAGGGCTGCCCCCTAATAATCGACCAAACGTTAGTAGATGAGGAAAGTGTTGGTTGACCATGTTTTGATTGGTCGCGGAAAAAAAACAACTTGTTCTTTTAAAAATTTTGGTTTTTTTAAAAAAAGGTTTTTTATTTATATTATAAAGTTATGGTGTTGGTTTTTCCGGCACATTCAGAATCATTACCGATTTTGCCGATGTCGCTGCGGCTCGCTTTGTGCGTGCGCAAGTAAAACTTTATATTTTAAAATTAATATCATAAACGTCGACTAGTCGACTAATGGCGTAAAATAATGACTACTAGTCAACTAGGAAAATCTTTAGTCAGGGGCAGCCGGAGCGACCTCCGCTTGGTCGACCCCGCGTGGACCCCTACCCCAGCTCCACGAACGATGCTTTCAAGCTGTCCAGGGGAGCATGTGACAGAGACAGGGTTGTCATGACATCCTCCAAGAACCCCACTAAAAGCTTGCGGTCTTCCTCCTGCAAACAAACAAAAAAAAAAGCATTGGATCAGAGTGTTCGAAGCTGAAGCTGGAACTGGAGCTGAAGCTGGAACTGAAGCTGAAGCTGAAGCTGAAGCTGAAGCTGACGCTGAAACTGAAGCTGAAGCTGACACTGGAAACAGCTTACCTGATTGTAGCACGTCAGAACCCCTGTTGCATAGATGGGCACCGTGGCTTTGGTCAGAATGCCATTCCCGGTTGTAGTGTCTACCATCGGAATTCAGAACATGCCGTTCAGAACACAAGGATTATTTTCATTACACCTCGATTATGGGAGTGTGAGATTATTAATGCTTGAAATCTTTAAACTGCAGGGTCTGTAAACATGCAATGGAATTCTTGAGCAGCTGACCTTGAGAGAGAGCCGTCTATCCTTTTAAACTTACCTAAACTTTCCAAAAGAATAGCTGCTAAGATATGAATATTGTTCCACAAATTTTTTCCACAAAATAATTAACTAGGTGCAGATTTTTTTGTCCACAGAATTTTTTACCGCAAAGAGACTGAAAAAGAAACTTTCCATTCCTGCTTCCCCATCAGGGCATCCAAAATTAGAATCCTGAGAGCTGACACAACCTCACTCCGTGCCATACAACCATCATACGACCATCACTAGCAAGTAACGACCCCCCCCCTCGCCCAGCGAAACAAGGCTGTGGATCGGCGTTGCTATACTCACCCACATTTTCCTCAGAAAGTCTTAGAATTTCTTGAAACTGAGGTTTTACCTGGGTAAGAAGAACCAAGACTACCATTAGCGTAGCACAGCCGCATTGCGCTTCCCTGGAACAAGGTGTGGTGCTCCAGGCTATAACGCACACAGATGCCATCCACACTGAACGACTGATCAACCCCTTTACCTTGGTGTTGGTAAAAATCTTCCCAAACGTTCGACACAATCTCCAGAAGAACCTGGAAAATTCATGCACGCAGGTGGAGGAGGTTACATTTATTCGGCTCACTATCTCTATGAGCTGGGGCAGCCTGTTAGAACAGAGGTAAAATTATTACTTCTTTTTAAATTACATTTTTCACTTCTCTAGGAGCAATTTTCCAAAGGGGTGTATTTGGGATGTCATGCAAACATTAATACTATTGTCCAATTATGTAAACATATTTCAAGACATTCTTACATCCCTAGGAGTAAGATTATGAAGACTTAAATCATATTTGGTTCTTTGTTATACCATTGTATGTTTATATGTCGTATGATATGTTCACGTATCTGTTGTACAGTAGCATGTGTCACAAGCTTGGATATGTGTGCTCCGCGGCTGTCTGGGAGAGGCCCGAGCAGACGGAGAGGGAGAGAGGGGGGCAGTCTGAGGTGACTCACAGCTGATTGACCACCCAGAGCAGGCTGTCCCACCCCGTGGTCCCCTCGTGCTCCAGCTGGTGGTCGTACAGCTGCAGCAGAGCCGCCAGCTGCTCGCGGCTCCCCACGATGGTGGCCATGTCCTGCAGTGGCGACGCCGGCCGGGGGAACCGAGTTACTGGAGGGGTAACCAGGAGAGCAGGGGGTCACGCACAGGTCCCACCCAACCACAGTGGCCAGTGTAAATGAAAGGGACACAGAGAGACAAGGCAACCAGCCAGGAATATCATTTAACGTGGCAAGATAGCGTCCAAGTTTGGATACCACAAGACGAAAATCTCTTTGAAATCCACCCATAAACCGAGCTTCCATAATTACAGGCCCCGCCATTACAATTCCTCATGAGACAAACTGAACTGAAATGCATTCTCTCAAAACCATGGTTTGAGCTTCTGGTTTAGCTAAGGAACGACAGAAATGATCTTGCTGTTGATCTTGGCCCTGGGAAGGACGGCTTCTGGGCGACTCTCACCCTCGATGGGCGCCACGTCGCCCTGGAGCTTGGCCCGGCTAGTGAAGGGGGCATTCTGCAGCACCACGGCGAACAGGGGTGGGATCAGGGACTGCATGGCGGACAGCAACATGTGGAGCTTGTGCTCGTCTAGTCCGTGTTCCCCGTCCTGCACAAAAATGCACATGCACGCGCACAAGCACACGCACACAAAAAGGACAGATGAGGAAACAGCATTTACCATATCCGGTCACAGTTCAGTCATGACGAACAAGCACTTTAAACAACAAACATACTTTCTTTCTTCCATTCTTTCTGTAGCACCTTCTGACAAAATACGCTTATTTAGACCATGTAAAAAAATTCCTAAAACATTTCCCAAAGGCACACAAACTCGGGGCGAGATTAAACCGGACAGACGAGGCACAGAGCAAAGGGCCTACTGGACTCACCTTGAGCAACTTCTCGATGCGTGCCAGGAGTGCAGGAAACAGCTGAGTCTGCAGGTTGCCCAGCTCCGTGGTCCAGGCTGCAAAGGCCGGGATGAAGACCTGGTGGATGGCACTGACCACACGCTCGGACGGGTCCCCCAGGGACAGCAGCATCAGCTCCAAGCCCTGACCAAGCCCAAGCCCAAACCCGACAACCAGAGTTGAGCGTCACGTGCCACACGCAGCAGGTGAGGAGCACCAGGCATTACCTACAGACCCCGGTGTGGCTCCGTGACCGTGGAGACCACAGACCCTGTGCGGTGGAGTCACCTGGGGGTACTTGTCGGGGTCGTCGATGTAGCCCATGATGATGCCCAGACTCTTCACCACAGCCTCTCGCACCAGGTCAGCCTTGTCCTCCGCTAACATCTGCTGCAGCATGGAGAGCACCAGTGAGCTGCGGATCTCCTGCTGGAGGGGCACAGGAGAGGGGTAAGCCCTGCGCCGGAAGGGAGGCGTCGCCACGTAACGTAAAGCTGCAGGTGTGCTCAGACCTCAAGCAGGCGGCCATATTTCTTTATTGATCATACAGCTGGATATTCGCTGACGCAGTTTGGGTCAAGCAGGTCTTCTCAAGGGTACAACCCTAACTCCGACCCCACCCAAGCATATGACCCCAACCCCAACCATACTCCAGGGTATAACAAACAGAAGCCCCCCCCAGGGACCTCATGATGGGGCCTATTGTTAACAACCTGCATAACCACTGCGCCATCTGCGCCCTTAACGCCAGTCTCCAATTTATCCCTTCAGCCTGAAGGCAGAAGTGGGCCAGTCTGGGGCACGGGCAGACATGCGGTAGAGCGTGGTTCTTACAGGCAGATAGGGGGCCAGGGCTCCACAAGACTCCGCCACCAGCAGCCTCCGCTCTGGGTACTTGTGGTTGATCTGAGAGGGGGGTGAGAGACACAACATCACACTCACTGCCCTTCACAGAAACCGAGCGTTTACGTTCTGGATTTGGAAATAAACTTGTTTGGGGTCCTTTATACAAAATACAAGGTGCGCTTGGTTTATCAGTGTTTTGAAAACCCTTTTTTTAATCTTTTATTTACCAGACCCAAACAAGCTGTTTTGTGCACTTCCTTAAAAAGATCTCCAAAGCACTTCAAGGACAACTAGTTTATTTTAAGTGCTAAAATAAGGTTTTGTAAACAAATATAAAAAAAGACCTGTGTACGCAAACTAAATAGCGGAGGGTATAAATAAATGTTTATGAAGACTGTGGTTGCTGCTGAAATTCAGTTCCGTTCAGTGAGTAAAACGGTCACAAACCCAACTGATCTGTAGTTCATACCAGAGATTCCAAAAAAGTCTTTATCAGTTCTCCATAGATCATTAACTCAACAGGCACAGAAAACTTTTCTTTGTTAAAAAGATAAAAAGGAACCATGTGAAACTATGTGAATATCCTTGTTAATCTGTACTCTACATTCTACAAAAATCCCTCTCAGATCCCCCCAAAAAATTCAGGATATTTGGATCAAAAAATGACATTCCCGGTAGAGCATTCCCGCAACTGTCATGATGAGTGATGAGTCCACTTTATAAACTTTAAACACTAATAGCAATGTCTCGCGAAACAGGGATATGAGTAACCGACTAGCACAAACTCGTGAGTGATATATTTACACACGTTGAAAAAGAGACCTGGGCGTAACATCAAAGCCTCCTCTGAAAACGCCTATTGAGATCCACACGCCTGGGTGTAAAAACAAAAACAAAAAAAGACCAACCTGTTCCCAGCACTGTGGGAGGAGTTCAGCTTCCACCCGCGTGGGGCCCACGTGACGCGCAAATGCCACACAGCCTGTCAGGATCATCTGCCTGGGGACCCAAAGGACATTAACGTAAGGCTTTCGTCAATACGGCCGCTAGAGAAATCCGAGGGAAGGCGAACCTGTCTGGGTCACTTCCTTTGGAGACTGTGACCAGGAGTGCACGGAGCCGCCGCCGCCGCCGCCGCCACCCAGCAAGAAATCAAAAACACGGTGCCGACAGAGACTGTGGCTGGGTCTGAATGGGGCGGGCGGCGTATACAGGAAGCCTGCCCACCTCTGCTCGTCGTCGGGCCTCTTGATGAGGTTGAAGAGGATGTGCAGGAGCTGGTCCCTCTCCTTGGGCTCTGGGTGAAGGCAGGCGGTGCAAAGGATGAGGGGAATCAGCTCCTGTGGGCACAGGGCAGGGGGGTCAGACGGCAGACGTAACAGGCTGGGCTTTTTGGGGCGAGGGCCGACAAGCGACAACTTCGCCCAAAGGCTGACAATCGGGGCCGACGTGAAATTGATATTTGGGGAAGGGAAACCTAAATCGGCGTGCTGGGAGTCCTGGCTACCGTTGGCGTGTGTACGTACGATGTGTAGGATCGGGAATAGTGTACAACCTATGTTACTCTATTCGCTCATGATCAAACACAATTTCTCTTTGATTTCTGCCATAAGCAGCGTATGTACAAAGAGAAACTTCTCCCAGATGTATACCTGCTTGGGGTATCATGTGGAATCGACACAACAGTTTACAGTGAGCCAATGATCATCATCATGTTTGATGCCAATTGCAATATTAGCCTATCATTGTAAAGGCAAGGAGGGGGCATAAGCATTTGGCCGCGACTGCCAAAGGTAACACAGCTAACTACAGCTCACTGCGACATGACACACCAAGCACTTGCCACTGTCTCTGAATATTATTCTACACAGCAGAATGAATCATGTGCATTTTAGAAAAGTCTCTTGTGAGTAGGGGATGAGGTGAACATCTGGACACAGTTTAGAATTTGAGCAGCACTCCACAGAGTGGGGGCTGATGGGAATGAGGGGGGGGGGGGGGGGGGGACCCCAAAAAACGCGGGCGGCACCACCGCGCAAACCA
>JAOYSI010000016.1:1257155-1271677 GCA_025775065.1 Hiodon alosoides | reverse complement strand
TCATAACACTTCCACTTCCACATGTCTGAACATCACCCTTCCACTTCCACATCCACATGTCTGAACATCACCCTTCCTCTCATGACACTTCCACTTCCTCATCCACATGTCTGAACATCACCCTTCCTCTCATAACACTTCCACTTCCACATCCACATGTCTGAACATCACCCTTCCTCTCATAACACTTCCACATGTCTGAACATCACCCTTCCTCTCATAACACTTCCACTTCCACATGTCTGAACATCACCCTTCCTCTCATAACACTTCCACATGTCTGAACCACATGCATACCACATCCACACCACATCCACATGCCTGAACATCACCCTTCCTCTCATAACATTTCCACCTGCAAGAGCGCTCCCACATCCTCGCGTTCCACATCCACATGTCTGAACCACATATATACCACAACCACATGTCTGAACATCACCCTTCCTCTCATAACACTTCCACCTGCAAGAGCGTTCCCACATCCTCGCGTTCCACATACACATGTCTGAACCACATACATACCACAACCACATGTTTGAACATCACCCTTCCTCTCATAACACTTCCACTTCCACCTGCAAGAGCGCTCCCACATCCTCGCGTTCCACATCCACATGTCTAAACATCACCCTTCCTCTCATAACACTTCCACTTCCACCTGCAAGTGCGTTCCACATCCACACGTCTGAACATCACCCTTCCTCTCATAACACTTCCACTTCCACCTGCAAGAGCACTCCACATCCTTGCGTTCCACTCCCACGTACCAGAACGTTACTCCATTCTCGCGTTCCACTCCCACGTACCAGAACGTTACTCCATTCTCGCGTTCCACTCTCACGTGCCAGAACTTCACCCTTCATCTCGTACCAATTCCAAACGCCTGAACTTCACCCTTCCTTTCGTACCAATTCCAAACGCCTGAACTTCACCCTTCCTTTCGTACCAATTCCAAATGCCTGAACTTCACCCTTCCTTTCGTACCACTTCCAAACGAACTCAGTGCTGAACTTTGCCATCCCTTGCGTACCTAATATTAACATACTACAAACCACAGAAATATGTACTTGGTACCTATCTGAGAATAACACATTTAAAACACAGATAGACAAAACATACTCTATTGAAGTACATTGAGAAATAACTATATAGTTTAGAATATTTTAGAGTTATTGTCTCTAAAAATGGCTGCAAGAACATGCCATAAAACACCATAAAAGCTGACGATTACTGAGCAATATTTATCAAAAGAATATATGTTAAGTACTTTGTGCGTCTTAACCTGTAAGCTTTCTGCAGCATTAATTTGTTTTCAAGTTTTCAGAAATCACTTGGCATGCAAATAACTAATGTATAACCTGCTCAGAAACGTAAAAAAAACCTTGCATTTCAATTAGAAATATGAATAAGTAGGTAAATACTAATTAAAGTACAAATAAAATGTAAATGTTCTATTGTAATAACACAAATAGACATAAGAGAGAGAAAAAACACAACAAACATGACTAGAGTTGGTTACTCAGCTTTTTTCATCAAATTTGAATAGAAAGGGACACATCTGTCCTAAGATATACCCACGCAAGGCTGCGGGCGTACCACCCTCTACTCAACCTATAAGGGAAAATTTAACCACTGATTGTCTCATTCAAAAATGAATCTGTAGCTCTTCTAAGTTTTGTAGGTTTTGATTGCAAAAAAGATTGCACTGGCTGTCAGTTACAAAGTAAGAAATATTTAACCTATCACAAATAGCATGCCTAAGGTGACCCAGTTCACATCTTCACAACAGGAAATTTGAATACGAAAAAAATAACATTTATAAAAAGAAGCAAAATTCAACTGCTGACACAACGCACGCCATAGGGACACAACGCACGCCATAGGGACACAACGCACACCATAGGCTGGTGGTATCATTCAGACGCCTTCTTATCTGTCTTGTGAACACAGTATTAATCGATGCAGTGGAGATTCCATGCGTTGGTGCCACCCGGCTCAGAACCGCATGTGTGTGTGTGGTTCAATGGGGCTTCGCCGTGTTCAGACTGGTGAAGACCTGACAGCGCTCACCAACGTTGTTGTGAGAGGACGGCGCTGCCTTTGGAAATGAAGAACCAGGCAATAAGCAGTGCCGGTGACACTTATTAAATGTATTAAATGTCCAAAACTTAAATCAGAACAATTTTGAAATGTCAGAAATGACACAAACCAAAACCGTAACCACAGTTTTCCTCAGATAACTAAAGTTTACTGTTCTCTGCTTTGTCTGTTGCTCCAGAAACACATCCAGCGTGAATAACAAGGGGCATCTGTATTATTCATGATGCTTAGCAGACATCCTAATCCAGAGACGGGTGGGAGGGTTACTTTCCATACAGACAGGTCTACCACCAAAATAAAACATTTCGAGAACAAGTTTGTCTCAATGCTAGATCAACACCACACTGTTCTTAAGTCACCCGGGACCTTGTTTATCAAATAACATTTTTAGATTTTAATAAAAATGGTACTTTATTCAGCAGCATTCAACACATGTCTAATGCTACGCATTTAGTGCTTTTTAACACAATGCCCAGCGCCCTTGAAAACTAAAATCTAAGGGGCTCTTCCTATTCTCCCTGTGCCCCAGTACTGGGTTCAATGTGTTACTTATATACCGTCTTACAGAAAGTAAAGGACAGAATGGAATGTAAGTTAAACGTGCATTGTAATACACATTACAGGGTATTTCAGGAAGCAAGCTTGACTCCTGACCTCAGCGACGTGACACTTATTGACCTATGCCAAAAGCAATCAAAACATAGTATTTGTAGCTTAAGAATATTATATGCTGAAATGACCTTGAAAATTCCATTCAAGGTCAAATTTTACACTAAGAGAACATCCATATTATGGGTATTCGGAAATACTAGTACTGTATATCTGTGTGTCTGTGGACGCTTTATTTGGAGTAAGAATGTGTAACATGTCTGATATTTTACCTGATCTGTGACCTTTGACCTTAAGGACAAGGTTATTGGAATTTTGTAAATGTCTTTTCTGAGGTAGGTCTACAATACTGCCAAGTTCAATTAACTACCCACATTATGTTTTGGGAAGTTTGACTTTCAACCTGACCCCCTACCTATCTGGGAAAGCAGAAAGACTTTTAGCTGCAGCCCTGCTTCAGCTTCAGCTTCAGTAAATGGTAATCTTCCACCAGCCCTGCTTCAGCTTCGTAAATGGTAATCTTCCACCAGCCCTGCTTCAGCTTCAGTAAATGGTAATCTTCCACCAGCCCTGCTTCAGCTTCAGTAAATGGTAATCTTCCACCAGCCCTGCTTCCTGACATCTATAAGAGCAAAGGTTGTTTTATTTTTATTTTTATGGGCACGGTTGAGTCATATCAAAAATGTTGCACCTCCAAAGCAAATCAAACCAGAGAACCTTTTATTTAAGATTTGAAGTACTCTATAATCTGTAAAATTGTTGAACTGGGAGCAAAACCTAAATGACAAAAGTAAGAATAGTATTAGCAAAAACAATAGAACTCTCCACAGAGCGCAGAGTTCTAAAAATAATAATCAGTGCTGCAAATACCTTGGCCCCGTGACTCAAGTGGTCAGAGGGGAGAAAACCCACACCAGTTCCACTGGCATGAGCTAGCTTGAGATGTACACAGCAGGCAGAATCCACTGAACAGTCACAAGTTTACCACGTCTCATCTGCTCATTTACCAAGCAGGGAGAACTCACCCAGCAGTTTCCACCAGACATCACTGGTAAACGATAATTAATTCATCCGCAGTTCGGGGATTTAATTAAATCTTGGCACATGCCACTGTATAATGTATGCAGGTGTAACAGAATACCTAGCATTGTGCTAGCGCTGAATGCTTCGGTTTGGTTTTTTTGTCCCACTCAACCAGCTCATTTTCTACAATGTGTTTGTTTGAATTTCACTTTTGCGTGGCCCTCATTCACAGCGACCTTGGACAGAGAAGCAGCAGTGTGTGGGGTAGCTGGGGGTCCCTTGTGTGTGGGGCAGTGTGTGGAGAGGTCTGCATATACCTAACCCTAACCCTCTCCAAATATGTGACCTTACTTTACGTAAAAATTATTCACATAACAGAAGCTCTATCCAGTGCTACTTACACGACTCAAAAATTTTATGCTCACTGATTTATACAGGTCGATTCCCCTTGACAACCATAACCCTCCACAGCTCACAATTGTACACTCACCCCTTCATACAACTTGATTCCACTTGGGCCTCCTGGGATTTTAACCAACCATCTTGACCACTGCGCCACCTGCTAGTCGTTACAGCCATCACACTCAGGTTTTTTCAACGACTCCAACCAGCCAGACGTACCCCGCTTGATTTAATGCGAGAGTGGGGTGAGCCATTTCAACCAGGTGTGGCTGCAGGATTCCACCTTGCATCTTAATTGAAACCATTATTTGGATTAGATTAGACACCTAGTGTTTCCAGGAGTAAATCACCTGCTAATTCAGAGGTAAACCGGCGGGTCTTGACGCCCCTTGTCATAGCGGGAAAAGACTTGGAACACGGGTAGAGTGGAACTACTCTCTCTGGTAACACGGGTTGAGCATGTGTAGTTACTCTCTCCAGTAATCTGAGTAGGGTGTGAGCAGAGTTACTCTCTCCGGTAACATGTGTAATCAGCCATCATACCAGATACGCAACTTCTTGTTTGCAATACAGCACATTTTGTTGCCTGATTGAGAAGTTTTTCGCATATTGTTGTCAATAGTTTTCTTGGATCCTTTAATAATAAATATTTGCCAGTACATTGTTAAAATATTTAACCCCGCCTGACTGTCTCCTGGGCTACGAGCCTACAGTATATGAGCAGCCAACCCCGATCATATTCCGCAGAATAAATTACCAGCTTCAACTCCAAACCAAAGGTAAGAAATGGCTTCTCTCCTCTCCTCCGCTCTCAGTGCGACATGTTTACATTTAGCTCAGTCAATATTAGCTGTACTGATAATTTTGTGTGTAGTAAATGTAGCCAGGTACAGTTGCAGAGTTAGGGGACCACATCCAGAAGCTTTATGAGATTAGGGACAGAGAGATATATATATTTTTTAGATTATTTCTCAGTGGCTCCGGATGCATCAGAGAGGAATGTTACATCTCAGCAGTGCTTGAGCAGCCAAGCTTGGCGGCAACCAATTTGGTTCTCTAAAAAAAAAAATGTTCCTCACTCTGCAATGCACCTACTGAGAAACCTCATTGATGAGAAAACCTCATCAATGGCAACTCCAGAGAGGTAAATAGAGTCAACATCAAACAGTGAATCAGTGAAAATGAAAGAAAAGTGTTTGATACTGATTCCATTAAAAAAAAAAAAAAAAAAAACTGGTTAAATGGCAAATGTAAATTATTGTAAATGTTTTCATTATAAAAGTTTTCATACAAGCGAAGTGGAGTGGCCTAGTGAAGAGAGACGGACTCCATCCAAACTAGAGAGGTTCTCTTCTTCCATATAAAACACAGCGAATCAGAATCAGAATCAGAATCTAGTTGCCAGGCAGCAGGCACGCTCCTGTGTTTAGTCATCCAAATATATTTTTACATCTAAATAATTTTCTGGATACATTGAGTAATAATTCCACTCAGGTTAGTCTGCCCAATATTAGGAATCCTTTTGAGATTGCGTCAGTACCGCAAGTTACAGAGGTGTTTGTCCAAAAAAATCGAATATAACAAAATGATTAAAGTAGGTATGCTGAATCACTGAGCTCTAAAGCCACTCTTGTGAGAAGTAAGAACAGACAATATGGATATGATGAATTTATCGGAAACTTGGCTAAAACGGGCTAAAGGCAATAAGTTGTGCCAGTCACTTATACAAGTAAACATTTATAGCCCATATGCAAAACTTTTAAATTAGTTTGATGATTTTATAAATCATCGCTACTACAGAAGTCGGTAAATAAGACAGGTCGGACCATACAGAAGTTCCAAAAGACTGAAGAGCTCAGTAGCTTCTGGTCAAGTGAGGAAATGTTAGAGACTCAACACCACACTAGTAAGGATGTATGGAAGTTGTATATAGACATATGTGAATGCAAAAAATTAACTATGTTATCTAAATCAATAACATGCTTGCTGGACCCAGTACCGATGAAGATAGTGAAGGATCTTCTCCTTGCACTTTTCCATACCTACGCTTAATATCATTAACACCCATTTTTTTTAAAACATACCTAACCTAACGGACTTAACATTTCTAAAGAATTTCAGACCAACAGTGTTCTTAGAAGGTAATAACATCTATAAGACTCTTCTGGCAGGTTTTTGCATAGGCCATCGCACAGAGACAGCAATTATTAAAGTTGTCAATGATCTCCTGTGCATCCTGACCTTAGTGCTGCCTTTGCCACTATTGACTACCAGAGCAATGTGAATAGACTTGAATATTGGTATAATAGGAAGTGCTCTCTCTAGATTTTAGTCATACTTAACAGACATATTTCAGTTTGTGCAAATAAATATGACCTTTAAGATTTAAGAGAAGTTAGGCGCGGTGTCCCACAGGGTTCAGTCTTAGGTCCCTTACTATTCAACTTATACATGTTACCACTAGGTGATGTCATTCGTAAGCATGGGATTTCCACTGCTACGCAAACTTGCAGCTCTGTCTGTGAAACCAGGTGAAGACCTGTGTGTTGCTAAATTAGAATCCTGCCTCAAAGATGTCACTAGCTGACATTTAACTTTCTACTATTAAATTATGGGAAAACTGAATTGATAGTCACAAGCCTGACAAAAACCAACATAACAGCATGAAAAATTGTAAAATGAGTTTTGAAGGCCTTCAGTGCCTCCCAATGTACCATGTTAAGACTGAACATCTTAAATAAATGTCAACATCACATCAGTCTTAGCATCACTTTACTAGTTACTCATAGAGCACCATGCTGACTTCAAGATGCTACTTCTCACTTTTTAAAGCATTAAATGGTCTCCAGCATTTGTATTTAAAAGACCACCTAGTCCCCGACATTCCCCAGAGATTACTTCACTCAAAAGAGGCTGGCTATTTGACTATCCCAAGAGTAGCAAAAACTACATTTGGTCTTAGGGCCTTCTCATAGAAGCCCTGTACTATGGGAATCAGACATAATCTCAGTTTCTTAATCTGGTTTTAAATATGATCTGTTCAGTTTTTTACTTCAGCCATCTTGGGTGTTGAGATAGAGGGTGGAAATTGCCGTAGAATCTTCAGGTACAAAGGGATTTTTTTGCAGTCCCTTCTCTATTAGTAGGCCCAAACCTGTTGGTCTTCCCTCGTATCTTACTACATTTTCACTCCCCTTCCCATGGCATGCGGTCATTTCGAAGAGGGATACGGATGCCGAGTAGTGCAAAGCAGCAGTAAAACATTAACAAAGTGAAAGGGGGTAAACTGTACGTGATCCTACCCCACTCATGATGCAAGTTGTGCTGTATAAACTCAGAACTGTAATTGGTAATAAATCTGGGTTTCATTTCAAAAATTTAATTTAATTTCTACTGTGCATAAGTTGGAGTAAATGTTCTGCAAAGGGTGTATTTCGAATAACGTTCCGAATAATACCCACAATAAGAATTGTGGGTAATAATTTAAATACAGCGAGTTCACTCATAGTGAAAATACCATCCATTTATGTATGGCTGAGCAGTTTTTCAAACCCTCTCAATAATACTATGAGGGTTAAAACCTGCTACTACAAAAATTTTAAAAACTACTTAACATTACAACAACGCCGATTCTTGCATGAGTCAAACGATCAAATAAGACACTTAACTTAAAATGTAGCCAGCTGGCTTACATGATACACGGAGAACCTTCTACTCACTACATGATGAATAATTGAATGCAGCATCCAGAGCTCCTCTGGAAAAACCACGTAGCATAGCCAAAGATACGTGCTGATTTTATGCAGAGCAGATACCACCTTTTTCACTGCAGGCGTGAATGGAGAAGCGTTAGGAAACACCTGAAACTCCACTCACTATAGAGTCATTTTCTAAATAGTGTTTCCTTGGATAGAATGACTTAACATTTAAAATAAACAAGACAAATCAATGTTAAGTTGTATGTTAAGTTTAATTTACTTATCACCATTGTGAAGTATGGGGGTTTCAAGTAGCTGATCAACTATGGGGAGTAAAATTAGGTTGAGTTGATGAAATCGAAAAAAATATCCCAGAGTGACTGTGCTACCCGGCTCATTGGCCAACAGGGTCCGTGCCACCCGGCTCATTGGCCAACAGGGTCTGTGCCACCCAGCTCATTGGCCAACAGGGTCCGTGCCACCCGGCTTATTGGCCCAGGGTCTAAGGGTGTTGTTGTGTATTGGATGGTGTGAGACTTTGTGGTGGTTTGTGGACTTCTTCCTAAAGCACGACTGGCCGTTAAGGAAACCTGCATGCCTCTGAGGCAGAAAAGCATAACAAAAAAAAGGGTCAAATACATACAAATAAAAAGCAAAGACATTTATGTCCCATTCAGGGATGGTTCCACACATTCTGATCCAATGCAACTCCGTTACAAAAATGATTGATCCCCATCGACTTTTCAATTCCAATTTACTAGTTTAATGAAACTAAATGGAATTTTGGTGAAATATATGGTAGGTGAAAACAAACACAGAAATCACTGATAGCCAAGTTTACCTTTATTTATTTTGGTTGTAAGCCTTACAAGCCTTTACACACTATTACACCTCCTTACACAGCATTAGACGTCCAAGCATGTTTTTGAATTTCCTTTTTGTTTAGACTCTTGTGAGCAAATATCTGAACTGATTCAAACCTTCTCACTTGTCAGCTCCGCTAACTTATATTGTGCAATAATCGCTGAAACGATCCATTTTTGAGTTTCAGAAAGAAAATGGCCAGATTAAGCTGAAGAAATCACAGGATTACAGTTCAGAAACGTTACTTAACCAATACCGATACAGGAAAGGAAAATCAGAATGTTTAAAAATCAAAAGACTTGTGTAGTATAGAAAACGGAGACCTTGCGAGACCTTCCGAAGCCTTCTGCAGGGAATTTCATCAGTGCAGATGCATTCTTGCTGAAAGGTCAGGCCACATTCTCCACACACAGCAGGGATAATGCCGTCAAACAGTCCCTCCTGGCCGAGCCAACGAGATTGCTACCATCCGATCCATTTCCCTCTAATTTAAAATACGCTTCATGATCTCTTCTAGGCGACACATAATCTAATATCATTTATCATATCAATCACGCTTCTCTGACATGTAACTTAAACTATTTACAATTTTTAAAAAAAGTTCTTACACATAGATTTTTGTAGAAATGGGAACAATACGATAAAATTTATATTTTCCGGAAGAGACTTTAAAGCAACAAGGTTAAGTACTCTAACTGACTGGTCCCAATGGAAACAGATGACCTCCTGGTATGATAGTATTCTGAGTCCTGGTCCCCATAGAAACACATGACCTCCTGGTATGATAGTATTCTGATTCCTGGTCCCCATAGAAACAAATGATGTCCTGCTACAACAGTACTTTGACTGATCCCTAAAGAAACACATGAGCTGGTACGACAGTATTCTGACTGACTGATCCCCATGGAAACAAATCAACGCAAGGGGCGAAAGTACTCCGACTAACTGATCCCCACTGAAAATTATTACCTGAGTTTCCTGACACATTGCAGCATCACCCACTGACCACATTTTAGTAGTACCAACAAATTCACTGCCAGTGTATGGCCTTTGTTCTGAATGACTGAAAGAATGAGAGACTTTATATTCTGGATAAAGAGATGGCATTAAGTTTTTAAAAAGCATGCTGACACGCAAGATTAAACAAAATATTGATGGGGTGGAAGAATCAAAGATTTATGCCATGAAGTCACCCTTGACCGGCGGAATTCACAGACAAGCGGCATTTAAACTTCAACTGTGATTCTCTGCAATCAGCGACATGCAAATGGCTTAACAATCAAAGCACACTGCATGTAAAAACATACAACAGGCTCTCTATTCAGTAAGCAAACAGCACAATGCACAGCCTTGAGATCCAACAATGAAATAAAAAAACACTAAAATCTTAAATCTGTCCCTACTCTGACTCAGCAACAGTACTGAGCATACAGTGACACAGACAGACGCGTGTTCAAAAATAAAAATGGATGACTTCCGTGATTACCGCTTTAAAAAAAAACTTACCCAAATCACACAAGTGACTTCCGTAACCAGTACTGCGTGACCAGTCCCTATACTAATGTCTTGATGTTAAAATCAAAGTTAAGGAAACTGGGGTGACGTGAATATCTGCAGCCCAACAGCACAATATGATGCCAGTCGAGGGTCCTCCCATCAAGGAAACCACCAGCCATTCATCAATTAATATTTCGCACCTAGAGCCTGCCATCAGCTGTTGTCAGTAAGAGGAAATTAGCTAAGCCTTCATTTCCTCTGTCACTCCACTAAACTATCTGCTGTGCAGTTTCATCATTTACAATTCACTCAGACAGGCAGACTGCAAAGAACACAACCCCACCACACATATATATCACCTGCAATCAGCACAGGAACTTCTTGTGCCTGGGTGTTGCTACGGTTATCTCTTACCTCTGAGCTGAAATTGTTCCCATCATCTGCAGCCTACCCACTCTGCCAGTGTTCTCTCATATCAGTTCCTACTGGCAGACTAAATATTATATATTTATTGTCTAAATGATTTCTCCAGCAGTTAAATGGAGGAATGAACTGATGCACAAATTTGAGAAATGTGCAGTCTCCCAATTCCTCCTTATTAAAGACTGATATTTCCAACAAATTTTCTATAACAACTCAGTTAGGTTTTATTGTTGTTTACACCATTAGAAAACCTTGAGGGAAACTTCATCATGCACACATGCTGTAACAGGGAGCGTTCTCTGGTCATACAAGTGGCCATTATCATAGGCCCAGTTGAGTTTCTGACAGGTCAACAAGCTCCACATCTACCCTATTCAAAGCTGCTTTACTAACACAATCTAACGTGAGCACTAACACTCCTGTAGTGGCACAGCACTGTTGGTATGAAAAATCCAATGATTAGTAACAGAAACAGCTAATCATCTGCAGGACACTGAAAATTGTCTTTAATCGGAAATTGCATTTAATAGCATTTTAGGATTCAGTGAGAAGAATGGCATGTAGCTAGTTACAAATTGAATTGCTAGTAAGCTAAACTGACGGTACAGGAACAAATATAAAAAAGACAATGTCATCGTCTGTGCGGATGAAATCCCAGGCCACCTGGGTCACTGGTCTCAGTATTTAAATATTAAATATAAATATGTCCTTATAATTCGCAATTCCCCCTTTGAGATTATATTCCTTACAAAAAAAATTAAGCAGTAAATTTCAATTTGCACGACAAGCAATACTGGTTAATACCATACACTACTACAATGCATTAAGGGAACAATGAAAGTAACAGAAAACAACTTAAAAAGATTAATTTCTTGGTTAGGTTTCTGGAGCTCCACTCTGCTTCTGTAAATTATGGGTAAAAGGGATCGGGGGGTTGAATCGGTTCCAGTAGCATGTCAGATCTTCTTTTTACATTTAAATAAAGAAAAAAACACTGACAAAAGTAATCCCTGATGGAAAAATGTATCCTTTCGAGGAGTTAATAGAGACAACCATTACCCAACATATGGACATTCTCCACTACTGCAACTGTAAAAGCAGAAGTTACTATCTTTTTTTCTTTTTTAAACCAACAATGAAATTCCACTGTTACATACCATCAATCGTGAGGACAGGAAATTATTCACAATAACTTTACAGATTTACCACATCAATATTCAAATAACATAATTTGCTAAATGATTGCAAAACATGACTTATTTTCAATTTACGTATCTTGTGGGAATAACTAATAGTTACATCATTAGAGAAGGATGACCTCAGCATTTGGCATTGGCATCCAAAAGCAGGAGCCTTCATACAAAAGCTCCCTGCCTGGCTGTCATCCAACTATAAAAGTAATTCACAGAGCTTGATTATTTTTTCAACAATTCAGAGACAACCTTAAAAGTCACAACAGAAATAAAAATTAACTTCTACAAACCAAACCAATTTGATTACAAATATGGGTAGGCGGGTATGTGTAACATATGGAAATCCACATTGTTCACGTCTTGCTTCAGTTAAATCTATTAAGGCCTTAAATCATTAAAATCACAAATGATTCATGTACTGCAGAAGTTCACAGATGAATAGAGGCTCACCTTACAATTACACTTCCTTTAAATTTTTGGGGGTAGAAAGAACTCTGGTGCATCTTAACACTCAATACAAACCACTGCTGAAGACTGTTTCTATTTTGCAGTCAAAAGAAGATTCCAAACAGAAACAGAATATGAAAAAATCAGGGTCAGCATTACATTTCAGCAAATAACTTACTAGACCAAAACTACATAGTTACAAAAGTTACATTCCATTTAAATACAGCCAACAGGACTTGCATTGCAATCTAAGATACTCTGAAATCTCAGATTTGAATCAGTTGTGCAAATATTATTCCACAGTTCAAGGTTTCTTTTGAAGCCTAAATATAAAATTAATTTCCGCTATTTGTTTGAATTTTCCGTTTTGGTTAAATCAACTGGTTTTAAATGTTTATGGGTGTGGTCCCTAAGCAGTTTCCTCACTGTAACATCCTCCTTCCAAGCATTTTATGGTTAAGGAGAAATCAACTTAGCGATATATTATCCGGACATAAACAGACGCTGCAATTCTGTTACGAAAGCCTTATCTGTCTTAAACTAACATGCACATTACTCAACTGCACTTCCTCAACTGCACAACCATGGTTGACTTAACTTCCTTTCGTTGATGTTAATCAGTTAGAACTACATAAAATCCCCTTTCCGTAATGAGACAGACATGTGTTGATATAATATTTCTTTGACACTTAAGAGCACCGACTTAAACGTCACAGCACGGCTTAGAATCTCTGTTAATACTCTGCCTAGCTAATTACGGCCAATCAATCTAGATGAAATAGTCTCGAAAGCCAACTGCTGGCATAGGCAGGTTGATATGGAGAAGAAAAGAAAAGAAAAGAAGCGAACAACAACATCGAGGTGTGAAACTAGTTGTCTGACAGCTACAGCACTTCATCCGGGACATTATCCCTTAGACGCAAATGACGGGATTTAAAACGAAGGGATGTCCTAACCGATAAACCAGAGGACAATTTGATTTCCCCCTGACACCACATACCAAGCCCAACCGGTCGTACAGGGCAGTTTGGCTACCTTTTTCCATTCAGCACTGTCATCGCTATTCATTCGCCACGACAGAGGAACAAAAGGATCGTCTCAGATGTTCGCCTCAAAGTTCTTAATATGAGCTCGAAACAAGTAATCGGACTGGTACTTAACCAAATATAGCTACTTGGGTGACCAATATACCTCCATGAAATCATTTAATTCTTTCTTAACCGCAGAACAAGGTTCTGTTTAATATCGAGTAAAACATTATGTCCTAATTAGCATCATGTTCAATATTTTAGCCAAATTTAACTCAAACGAAGACAGAATACCTTTTTAGTAACTAGTCAGGTGTATATGACAAAAGGCGTTCGGTTAAATCTAACTAGATGACACATCTACTATCTAGCCAGCAAGCCTGACTCCACTGCCCGTACCGCAGAGGCAACCCAACCCTGTCACCATTCCAATCCGTTTTCCTCTCGTATAACCAATTAATGTTTAATAAAGATATAGGTCTACAAGCTATTTATTGTCGGTCTGGCTGAACCTAGTTAGATGGACCGAATAAATAAAAAACATAGGCTATTTTTATTTAGCCACACTTTTCGAATAAGCAAGTTGCATAGCTAGCCGTATTGCAAAATAGCTAGTTATGCATTGTTGCAGAAGATTTCTCCAACACCATAGCTAGATTGCTAGGTGCTTACCGGTAGCCACCTAGCTAGAAAGCTAAGGATGCATGACGTGTGCCAAACTATGACAACCCCAAATTATGATAGTCAAAATAAAACTTACCCAATGCCACCTCACAGGCTTTGCGCAACTGGGAATGGTGAGCCTTTTTCACCTCCTTGTCGGCTAAGATCTTTTCCAATGCTCGCGTTAAAAACATGTTTTTCGTCTTTTTCCCTTCATACATGACGCGTTGAAACTGTCTGGGACGAGGAGCACCTGTACCAACCCAAGGGCACAATCCAGTTCTGATCTATCGCTCTATTTTAAAAGGTCTATAAATGTTGCTCAAATATACAAACATAAATAAATACACAAGGTGGGATAATGTACACGGAAATCCCTCAGTTTTCCATTAGCAACCTGCCTGCGCCATGTTGGAAGGAAGCGACGTCACGCGCGTCAAAAATGAGGCCGCAATGAGGCAGGGTGAGTCAGGCAAGAGAGAGAAACGAGAGGGGAGGGGAGGTGAGAGAGAGAGAGAGAGAGAGAGAGAGAGAGAGAGAGAGAGAGAGAGAGAGAGAGAGAGAGAGAGAGAGAG
>JAOYSI010000016.1:1220380-1255366 GCA_025775065.1 Hiodon alosoides | reverse complement strand
TAATGTCAATAGCACCTTTGGAAATATATTTACTGAGAAAAATGGTGACGTGTTCAATACTTATTTCACCCGCTGTAACTCCTCACTAAAGCAGTATTTTCAAATGCTTCTATAGATTTAATTAATGGCAATTACCATTAATTGACAAGGATGCTTTAATGTGGGTGCCGAACCTCTTAGCTGCTGGATCTATTATGCATTCATGTTTTCAGCACCTAGGTGAATTAATGTATTACTATCATTAGTAATACAAATACATGCATATTTAAAATTCACTATATAAGTGGTAACAGAAACCCTGTAGTTTTTAGACTAGGAATGTAAAACCCCAGACCTTGAAAGTCACAGGATCTACTGGCTTTCTTGCTACTGTACAATTACCATCCTATTTGCACCTGGAAACACCATAGTGAGATCATGGAAAGGCCAAACAATTACTCCAACAATTAATTGGTGAGGTAAAACAAAAAAAAACCTGCAGGCAGTTTAGCCTCTGGAAACAGGAGTTGTCCAGTTCTGTGATGGGTAGAAAGGTGCCAGGGAGGGGTCTTGGATTGTTTCATTCATTGACCCACAAGCAGCAGATACTCAGTGGTAAATGTTCCAAACCAATGTCATTACTCATGTGTCTAATATCAGGTGGGATGTGACTGCCTAATGTATTAGTGGCAAACTCAAGTCTGTGTGAGGTTCAGGGTCTGATGGTTTTCACCCTACCTCCCAGCCTGCCTCTGAATTACACCTAGAAGCAGGCGGAGTCCAGTTGATGGTTTAAAAAACATCATGTTCAAACTTCCATGAAAGATATGTGCTTCAAACTCCAGTCCTTGCTGGCCACAGGGTCTACTGGTTTTAAGGTCTACCTCATCACCAAACTGTTTAATATTAGTATTATGATGTCATATGGTGTTTCCAGGTTTAAATCAGATGCTAAGAGGGGCAGCTTGAAGACCAACTGCAGTCCATGAGGACTTGAACTTAACACTCCTGATTTAGGGGGCTCCATTTTTGGTTACCACACCTGTGTTCTTTCCCCAAATGGGATTTGACGTTTAAAGCTGCCGTCAAGCGCTTCTATTCCCTTCCGGTGTGTGTCTTCAGCCTGTCAAGTATGTGTTTAATCAGTGTTCTCAGTACTGCGCTTTTGTACGCCTCTCAGTCCAGATGATGAACTTGCAGTTTCTGGGTCTTACAGCCCAGTTTTACCTCACAATGTTAGGAGTTGGATAGTATTTCTCAGGTTTTGTTCTTGCCATCATGCTTTTTGACACAGCGTAGAGGTTAATTAATTCATTTGGATGTAAACCAAGTTTAATTAATACTACTAATAATTAATGCGAACAACAAATTATTTTGATAATTAGAAAAAGCTTTAATATCTGGGAATATTCTTCAATACAGTAGGTACTAAAAAATGCTAAGAATGTCGCTATTTATAATATATAGGTGTCGTAAGGAAATATATAATACAATACCTTTTTTTTTTTTAGCTTCTGGTAGCTGCTTCTTAGATTTTGTCAAAATATTTCATCTCTGAAAAATAGATTTTTCCATATCATTGTTTCTTGCTGGAAAATCTGCAAAGGAGTTTTCCAGAATCATTTTAATGTTTCAGTGGTTGAGCACAAATGGTTGAATTGCTTGCACTGCTGTGAGCTTCCATGTTTGCTATCGTGGTAGCAGTCCTCACACCAGACCTCTGAGCCCACAAGGGCCTAAGTGATGCAGCTCTGTTAAATTTCAAAACCTCTACCCCAAACAATGTCAGCACCAAGCTGTGATGGATGCAAAACACTTAAGCTTTCAATTGCATCACAGTTCTGTTTAACTTAAACTTATCTTCAAAAATCAGTTGTTCCCATTCAGGTGAACACTTTTGTTACTATTTCTTGTATTCTTGTCAGGCAATTGATTGTCTAGTCAATTTACTAAATCAATGAAATATTTAAAAAATGATCTATAAATACATAAGTGGTTGTTTTGAGGACACAAGGAACTACGTCGTGACATACAATTAATAATTGACAATTAGAAGGGTTATGATACGATAGAATTCAGGTGACGGGGAGAAGGAAGAGACCTCAGCTCCATTTGGAAGGTCAAGGCAGGGATCATTTTCAAAGCTTGTCAAACCAGATGTTCCTATTCCATAAGAAGACATTATCTAAAATTGACATGCCCTCAGTTCCACGATGACTGTATTTGAAGGCAAATCCAGTGCTTGTAAAAAATTGAATTGACTGCCTTTTATGTGTATCTTGCAATGCATTTAAATATATAAAGAGCTTTAAAAGTGAAATGTTTTACAAGTAATGGATTTTAATGGCACGTGTGGGGTTATTTGGTTAAGCGGGAGAGATCAAAGATGAATCCAGACCACTTTGTGTTCTTGATGTTTAACTTATAGACAGTATATTTACACTCTTCACTAACAGGGGAAGACAACTTACCATAGTTGGTAAGTTCACCATAGTGGGGAATAAGTGTGAGTGATACTAGAGATTAGCAGCACCCACATTAGGATATATGTTCCCATATTTCACACGCAAGGAATATGGTTATGATTATAGACCTTTGTAATATTCAGGCCTCTCAAAAACAAGCTGGGGTCTTGCAAACAGCTTCATCTTCCAGCGGGTGTCTTCTCTGCTCCTTTTCCCTCCCATACTTCTCTTCCTCTCTCAATTTTGGAAACCACCTCTCTCTGCTCTCCCCTCCCCTGTAATGGTCTCCAGAGTCAGCTTTTATGTACAGAAAAGACTCAATGATCAGATTCAATGATTTAAAATGAAAAGTTTGTGTATTCCTTTCTTTCAGACATTTGTGAAATGTGAATTGAGTTAAATGTAATGGCATTGATTGTAAATGGGGTGAAGTATTTGCAAAGGCCAGGATGATGGTGAAGCATGCTATTTTGTTTCAGAATACCTATATGCGTACGTCAAGTCAACTAAAAATTATTTTGACTGACACCACCTGATACCATTATGCTGATAATGGGCTCTTTTTCTTCGAAGAGCTGTTCCAGATAGTGCTTTTGTTTTAGCAGTGCTCACCTACTTCCCTAGAGCAGCTGCAACAGGTTAAACATATTTTAAATGAAGCTGGTGAGTAGAGCAAGTAGCGGAAAGAAGCCAATCACCACGTATTTGTGGTATTTGTTATTTTTGTATTTCTGAATTGACTTTCTGAATTGACTTGTGTTGTTACAATTTTTTCAGTTTTGCCTTCTATTTCTTTTTCAGAAATTGGTGTCTGTGTGTGTTTTTTGGAGAAAACCTGCTGTGCACTACTGCTGGGTTTAAAGAGAGCAGACCAACTAGTTGGATGCATATTGTGAGACCACCTGGGGATGGCAGCTACACTGACAGCAGGACCTTTTTTTAGACGAGGCAGATTTTTATTTTATTTTTATTGCTAAATTAAGTAAGATATTCCATAGTTACCAAATTGCATTCCGCTGGAAATGGGCTTGGTCAGCATCAAGTGCAGCTACCTATTCTGGATAGCCCTTGGTGATGGAGAACAAGCTACCTGCAGCTGACCAGACCTGGTTGGAATAATTGAGAATAAAAAAAGAACAAGACCAAATGCCTGTTGGGCGATAATTTTTTGTGTGTTTCTTTTTTTTATTTTATTTTTTTTATTCGCCCCCGGCTGACTGGGGCACCCGTAAATCCAAAGCACATTTATCTATTTACTTCTTGTTGTGTCCCATGTTATGTTGTCTGCCCATTTTCTTTTGTTTCCCCTGCTGTTTCCTTACGCCAAGTGCAGTGCTACAAAAAACAGAATGTGCTAGTCTGCTGGGTAGACTTTGCTGGTGTCACTGCCCAATCAATTCCCCTTTGCTCACTGTTCCGTCTCATCATTTAAGTATACATTTGTATATTCAGAATGTTTCTGGACATTAATTGTGTTATTGTTATTCAATCAATTAATGAAACAGTGACAAAATCTTCATCCTCAATAAAACACAATATAACATAATTCTAAATCCATAGACATTAACTTTGTACAATGGGGCACAGTCATGCTGGAACAGAAAAGGGCCTTCCCCGAACTGTTTCCACAAAGTTGGAAGCATAGAATTTTCCAAAATGTCTTAGTAAGCTGAAACATTAACATTTCCCTTCAGTGGAACTAAGGGGCTTAGGCCAACCCCAGAAAAAACAACCCCATAGCATTCTCCCTCTTCCACCAAACTTTACAGTTGGCACAATGCAGTTAGGCAGGAAACGTTCTCCTGGCATTCGCCAAACGCAATGGGACTGAATTAAATACCTGAATTCAATGATTAAGAGGTGTGGCCCAATACTTTTGTCCATATAGTGTAACTGAGTCTGTGGCTGTGAGGGGTTAATATTAAAAGGAAGTAAACCAAAAGTTGACATGGTTCAAACCAGCGTGTCAGTATGTACTTCCATCATTAAGAAATTCCAGATGCGTGAAGGTTAAATGAGCCCACTATTTTTAATACTTTTGTCCACATAGTGTATTTTATTTAAGTTTCTGGTTCTGCTCTAGTTCTGGTCAAGACTGAAATTACTACAAAATTATGTACCATGTTTCAGATGACTAACGTTCAGTCAATGTAAACAAATGTTTGTTTAACATAAATAAGTGGTTCTGGCGGTGCTGGCGGTGCTTTGTGTTATTATTTAAATGTTTGAGTTGAGTTTTCCCTGAAAGGGACGTCTTTGTTTATTTATTTCTTTTGTCGGTTGCTGGATTATTTAGGTTGGTTAATAATGCTCATTAAAGGGCGTAAATCCTCCCCAATGCCTCAGTCTCTAGCCGCTCCCAGAATGAGCTCGCCCTTGCGTGCTACAGCTTTGTTTTAATTAAAATTAATACAGGTAACAAAAGCATTTCACTGGTCGTCTGACTCTGTGACGGGGTGACAGCAGGCGGATCTGAACCTAAGCAAGGGCAGTCATGAGAACATTCTTTTGTTGCTGTCTAATATTTTGTGAACCACAAATCGTCAAATATTCATTTTGAATCTGCTGGATATCTAAATCTATACAAGGTCAAGCTGAACCTTGCCAAAACCTTGAAATTTATACCTAACGCAGATTATTCCATTATAATTTATGCAGGTAAAGACCCACCTAAAGTTACAGGAGTCATCCAATATATCTATTTCTGTCTGAAAGCTGTATGAGAATTCCAAATAAAGCTGTAGTGAGAATCCTGCACAGAAATTTGTTGTTAGACAACCTAATGTTTCAGTCATTTGGAATCTAAATAAAATCACACCAGGTCAAAATTAGTCTGCAATTTTTAAAAGATGACAGTCACAATTATGGCAGGGTTTCAACCCCAGTGAGAGTGAATGAAAAAATAATAAAGAAACATCTCCTTCATGCCACTTTTTGCATCTTACTTTAAAATGCATTATTAACTGCTACCAAATGACCTTGTTCATTTTTGTTTTGCTCTTTTATACCAGTCTATTTCTCATTTGGTCTTCTCATGGGCTAAGCTGAACTTAAAGTTTAAAAAGAACATTTGTCACCGTCAGGAGTCTAAGACATCTTAAAGCAGACAGATTATTAAATAATTCCAGTTCACCATCAGAGGCTTCACTAGCAGTCTAATGGAATAAATGAACCATTCCTGAGAGGGTGTTAAAACAGCTTACAGTTTGCAACAAGGGGAAGTCCTAAAAAAGGCATACCTGTAATGTCTTTAAATGATACATTTTCGTTATATTGTATTTTTTAACATTGTGGAAAAAAGGCAAAGTGCATCCTACATTTATGAACTTCAGATCTGTAAATTTACCACAACATGTGGATGGGAATGTGAAAAATTACTGAAGAAAAGAATTTATCTCATGGTTTTGACAATCTGTTTTATTGTGACTTTTAATTAATTTCAACACTAAATTCATTATTTTGTGCGACATAAAATTGCAGTGCTTTCAAGTTGCAGAATGGGGAGTGGTGTGGAGAATGCAGAGAGAGAGCATGTTGCATAAAATCACTTCTGCAGTAAAAACTCTTATTACCGCTTTCTAATTTCTCTTATTACCGTTCTTACTCTAATGGATGGCTGGTGGAGCGAACACTCCAAGAATAGAACACATTGGTTTGTTAGAGTCTTCCATGTTGCAGCCAATCAGAGACCCATTCTCTGAGAAAATACATTTGCAAGGTGTGGAAAAACAAAGTGAAATTCCAAAAGCCAATGCAGAGAGTTTAAAACTTCACTAGATGGACTCAGGAACAGAGTGTGTCAATATACTGCATATCCCTGATTTATGCCTACTATAGATGAGACATATTTGTGTAACAAACACAGAACTAATATTCTTACCAGTGTGTACCACGTAGAGCGGGATTAAAAGGAACAAAACCTTTGTGGTTTGCATTACTTGGTTCCAGATTAAAACATTTTTTAAACGATGTAGTAGTCTGGAAAAAAGGATTAAACATTTCCTCAACACTGTCTTTAGGGTGCAGCAGAGTACTGTAGAGAAATGGCAAAGTTATTCATTTGAAACTCAGAGTGACAGGCCCCAATGGGTCTCCGGTACCAGACGCAATGAAGCTCACTGAAGAAGATGATGAAGTCCAGGTCGGCTTTTTGAAGTCCTTTTAATTTTATTCTGAGGGGAAGGAAGGTGATGTTGAAGCAACAATATGAATCTTCAGTGGGAACTGAATTCCTAGAAGAATGTGCAGGGTTCACCAGAAAAAAACTGGGAGGGGGTGAGTCGATTGAAGCTTTTATCAGAAGCATGTATGAACTTTCAGATCACTCTGAATTTAATGTTTCTACAGAGTAGTATATTCAAGACAGCTGTAGTAGCTGGAGACAGGGATACCAGGGTAATATTTGCGCCTTTCATTTGGCTTTTCATCTTTAAGAGAAATCACACAGAAAGACTCAGCAAAAAGGTCAAAAGGGAAAAACAAAACAACCTTTTACGGAAAACCCAAAAGAAGACAACTTTTCAGTTTTTTACCTATACAAAACACAGACTGTATAGGTAAAAAACCCCAAACTAAACATAAGTCCAAAGCACAGCTCAGACCAATCAGTCTATCATAACCCCCTTCAGCCAGCCCTGCTGGCGCTTTTAATTGTTAGCAACCTGAGTGCAGTTGCCATTAGTGAAACCACAAGGTGTGCAACAAGGTCTTTTTATATGGGCGTTGCCCCATAGCTTGGCTGTCCTCCTTGTCATCCCCAGGGCTTGAGGGTGTTTCTCCAGGCTGCATTCCACAAAAGCACTTTCAGAAAAGCTACACTTGCATACAAACCTGACGCTAACCAAAGCAGTGAAGCACATGGCAGAACATATGGTAACATGAGGAACGTAGAGGAACTGAAATTGAAAACACAGCACCCTAAAAGCTTCAAAAGAGAGATAGTTTGAAAAGACACATTTGTGTTACGCACACGGAACCAATATTGTATCCTGTGTTTACTGTGCAGGAGTATGAGAGTTCCTAAAAACCCTGTGTTGTATTACTTTCATGAAAGACTAAATGTCTTATTTTTGTGTCTGTTTCCAACGCTGGATATATATGTCCCCAGGCCTCTCTGTAGCGGTTGGCTTATCATTCATTTGCCAACAAGACTACAGTTATGAAATGCTCTGGTATGAAGTCCTTGTCACTGAATATTATATCATGCATAAAATTCGCACATCCGTCAGGATTTTTGTCAAGTTTAACATCCAAGGAACAGTGCAGGGTATTCATTTTGTCTTTTTTAAAATTGTTTCAGCATAACTTGTAATGGAAGGCCGGACACTAGTTGAGTTGTGTAACTGCAGTGTATTCAGTTACATTCCTCTGGAGAATTGGATTTTCCCCCTCCCTCACTCCTCTATTGAACTGTAACTATTTCCCCTTTGGTGCTTGTCCATTTTTTATGTTTTCAGAAAAATCTGAGGTTCCAATGAGGCAAGAAAAAGAAACATGAATTAAACATGCAGCTACTGTGTACCAACTCAATATTTACCAAGCTCATGCCAGCCTGGAGAGTACAAAATGACAAGCCTTGTCACACTAAATTAATCGACATGACAAACTGATTTGACCATCAGAATTTTCCAGGGCAATGGGAGAAAATGAAATAAATGGAGAAGGGAATTAATATAAAAGTGAATTTAATCTAAATTTATTTTCTGTTTTTTTCACCCAAAATCAGGTTTTATTTGGCGGCTGACCAAAATAAACCCTAGGGACCATACATGTCAAAAGTAAATGGCAGGTGTTTCTTTCAAACCCACCCATCTTCTAATTGTTTTAATTCAACACACAATATGCCATACATCCCAAAACAAAGGGTTCCATAACTGGAGGCTGGGCATGTCCACTGAAAACCAGACTGCAGTTGTCTGAGTAGCCTACTGGAGTCCTTGTTCATCAGTACAGTGACTTGAGACCAGTTCAGTCTATGTGATGCTCCTTGGGACTTCCATTCAAAGTTGGCATTCACAATTTCTTAACCATTCTGGTGTAGGCTTGCTTTTGTGTTTCAGATCATTGCATGGCCCAGTTACGTTTTAGCTCAAGGATGGATGACCTGACATTTTACTGCAAAAGCCTCTGGTACAGAGCAGAATTCATGGTCACTCCAATGATGGCAAGACCTGATGCAGCAAAGCATTCCCAGAGCCCCAGAGCTGTAGAAATGGCTTTGTAACCCTTTCCAGACTGATATGCATCATCAACTTTAATACAGCTTCTGGAATGCACATCAAAACACATGAAAGAAACACCAAATGTTGATGTCATATTTGATGTCGATAAATGATGCTGAAAAGATGAAAAATGCAGTAAATCAGACAGGGGAAAATGCATTTTCACAGTACTGTAGGAGGTCAGTAGTGTTTGACTTAGACTGATAGGGGAACAAAATAGGAACATATAGGAGCTTCGGTAGTGGGTGTGATAGATTTAAAAAAAAATAATTATCCCTTTTTAAGGATATTTTTTAGGGAACTTTACTCCTTAGTATCCCATTTTTATAAAATGAAAAATGGTGTTGTTTTAATTACTGAAACTTTGTTGGGTTAGTCTCTGACTGGCATCAGTCATGCCTATGACTCTTGTACCTTAACAGTCACTTATGGTAACATTACACATAGCCCAGTCTCTACAGCTTTGATTAAAACAAAGGGTTAAATGCCTGTAAACTTCTGTACATTTTGTAGATCCTTTTAAGTATTAAGGTATTGTATGGTAATATTAACATAAAGTTTATGTTTATTTTTGTAATAAATGAGCATCTACAGTACTGTAGAAAAGTCTTAGGCACATGCAGAAAAAAAATTTAAAGCGAAGATGCTTTCAAAAATAATCAAAAGAATGAAAAGTTTATAAATGTAAAATATATACTATTAAGGGCAATAAACAGTAAAAAAAACTTTTTTTAAACCCAAAAATTATATTTGGGGTGATCATATAATTTTATAAGACTATCGAGAGGTAGATCGATAGTCTTATAAGTTTGGCTTTCTCGCTTGTGAGTAATCCCAAACAGCCTTGGTGATGCTGGGATCATGGCTCTGTGCATACCATCTATTGCAGAACTCTCCAAACATTTTAGAGAATCTAAAAATGGCTTTTTTATACTGACACACTAATGCAGAAGACATAAAATAATAAATAATACTACATTTACGTAAAAAAGCTAGGGTGTTTATTTTCAAACATTAATTAAAATGATTATTATCCTCTAACCTTGTCATATTTCTCCAAGTTTGGAACTAGGGTGGGGGTGCTGTTTTTGGGGTTATGTTGCAGCAGAGCGATTGTTCAGTTGACAAAGAGCTTGTTTTATTTGATTTATTTATTCAACCTCTTAAAAGCTTGTTTTAAGCTACTACAGCACTCACTTCACTTTGCTTTGAAGCCTTCTACGCAAGATATAATGTGTTAAGAATGAATACAAGTCAACACTCTTTTATTTTACTACTTTTTTTTTGAACGTGAAATGTATTTTAGAGGTTGTATCGATAGGTGCCGACACAAAGTTATTGGAGCAATGTGTGTGTGGTCTGTAGTTTGGTCTGTAGTATTCCTTGGTGAATGATAATGTTGAATTCATGACACTTTTTTTTCCTTCAGTTAAGTCAGTTGATGTCTACCAGTAAATGTAAACAATGACAAATAACTTGTGACAAAAACTATTTGTCACTAAACAATGTTATGTCTGCTTTACGACCGATTTGAAAGGGGCAAGATGAGTTAAATCCACTATTAGTGCAATATTAATGGTAAGTGATGTTTGGTTATCTACCAAAGAGAGAGAAGTGGATACTATGTAATTAACTGAGTGTTTCCTGCTACGCTAATGCTATAGGAGCCAGGTAATCAGGGTGTTTAGGCTATGAAGAGTTCTTCAAATGATTACTAACACTTTACATTTCTAAGACACTCTGGCGACGGTAAATGTACTGTTATAAAATAACCTTAACTTTCACATTTCACCTTATTTTATAGTACTGATAGGTATAGTACTGATTTCTGTAAAGGTTTAGTACTGATTTCAAAAATGGATGGACAAATTTCGAAGTAGTAATTTTAAACTTAATTATTTGTATTTTTAAATAATTTTATAGATCATAGTTCTATGTCATGAATTGCAGATGAATCAGATGGTTTAGCTGATGCTGTTACAAGGAATAAATACAATCCATTTATTCTGACAAAATACAAATATTTACATAATCTAATCTTTGTTTATACAGGCTAAGAATGTACCCAACAAATAATTCACCAGTGTTTAGATAGTTAAAAGAACTGTTTGTACAGTTCTTAAAAATCGAAAAAAAAAATTAACTAAGCACAATTTAAATAAATTATTGGTGAAAAATGGGTCTAAACCGATATTTGTGTCCATGTCAGAATGTGTACAAGTGTAGGGCCGTGTGGTGTCATGGATGCGTCCGCCTGACTTTTGCAGGCTTGCGTAATGTGGTAATGAGTCCCAGAGGGAATAGTTAATGACTTGTTTTACATTATGCCTCATTGTGTCTCTGTCAGCATGTGCCTTTGCTGTACCCAGTAAAACCATTGTCTTTGTGTCACCCAGAACCTAGTCTCAAAAGAAACATTACTCTATAATTAACTTCTATTTTATGCTTGAATAGTCTTTTTGCCAATGATAAATTCATGTCCAATTTAAACCGGCATTTTATTTTATTGCTGTTTGGAGAGGCTTTATCTTAATTTTTTTTAATTTGCAGATGGGACCAATAGATTCTCCTTCCTCCCTTCTGAAATGGGAAGAGAGGAAATTAAAGGCCTTTCTAAGCACTCAAATTCATCAGGCTTACACAGTTCTCATTCTATCTCTTAGAGAGGGCAAGATGTTGAGAGACTAGATTTCCTAGTGTAACAAGGTAGTGAGCTGATTTGAGTTTCACATGGCAGTGTCATGTGTTTTCCTGACCTCATGCTAGTTTGATTCCCCTGATATGTTCTGTGGACCAGTGAGCAAGAAATCCCCTGGGGTACCAACAGTTCCATCGCCATGTTGTTGACTCATTTTAAAAAGACCGTATGTTTGGAAGAAGTGTTCTGTGACGTACCAAGTACGATGGGAGAAACGCTACCATCTCGGCAGTATCATGTACGGTATTGTGGTTTTACTAATCTATGCAGGTACTGAAGCCTTTTTTGATCATCTCTTTTATTAATCATAAGTCATTTTGTCCTTCCACCTCCTCATCCGTTTTCTGCATTGTTACCAGCACTGCACTTTGTTTATATGTTTATATTTTTCTTTACGTTGTCTTCACTTTTGTCAAAACGGAAAATGCCACCTCGCACATATAGGTCGTTGTGCAATAGCAACAAAATACTTTTTTTTTACTCAGTACTGGATACTCCTGGGAGATGGTAATCCAGAATGATGACTTTACATGTGGCGTGTTTTTAATGTGCTGTCACAGGTCAGGTGCAGCAGCTCAGTCTCCTCAGTAGGAGTCAGCTTTAAGTCAATCACTGACTCTGGACTTTCGAACTCAAAGGGATTTTTCACCCACCCATTCTAGCAAAATGTCAAACAAAAATGTCAAAACTTCTCTAGCAAAATGTCAAACTTCTCCTCTGGAAAGTAGCGACTAAAATTATATAGAAAAATAAAACGATCCATGGTTACATTACTTGTCATTACATGTGTACCGTTGAGTGTGAAATAGCTTACTAAAATGGTAAGAAATTTGGCGCCAACTGGATAAAATGTGTACATCCGAACAGCGCATGATCAACTTTGTACTATTGACCATGATTAATCGCACACTAACAGGGCATGTTTACTGACCTCAAGTGGTCATGCGGTGTACTGCAGAGAGAATTTAATTTACCCAGAGAAAAAAGGTCAGAGAATCTTTGCTAAATCAATTTTGACGACCTATTTTTTAACCTCCCGCGACCCACCAGGGGGTCGCGACCCCCACTTTGAAAAACAATGCTCTACATTATGCCAGATTTAGTTCATAGTAATAGTGTCATTGTTAGACGCAGAAAACAGGTAAATCAGGTTCAAGACTTTTCCTGTACAATAGCAAAAAAAAAAAAGAAAGAAAAGTACCAGAGTAACCATCCCTTTTTGAAAATGTCAGTATGGATTTGATCATTCCGATCAGCTGTTCACTCGGTCTGATCTTGGCAGGAATACTGAACAGCATTAACAAACAGTATTACTGATTTGGCTGAGCGAGTAAAGGCCATATATTAGTATAAGATGAAAATAAAAACTTTTTATTATATTATAAAATATATATTGTTAACCCCCCCCCACACACACACACACACACACACACACATACATCTTCTGCTATCCTGTGACTATCCCTGTTCTCTTTTAGATAAATAAAACCCGTTTGCATCAAATTGCAAGTGATACGTATTTCTTCAATAATACCCACGCAACCCTATTTACTCATTTGTGGGTACATTATTGTTATTTTACAAGCAGCCGCATTGTCGCAATATTGTTTAGAACTTCTATCCTCCCGCTAGAACAGTGTACACAATTTTGTTGTTACGTTAGCAAAGCGCTTTCATTGTGCGAAACGTTTAACGAAATAAAGGCTTTTTTCAGCAGCTGGTGCTATTGTGACAAGAACGTGCCAGCCTTAGCCTTAACCACATTGACATGCTAGTATTTTTACATAGCAACATGGATAATGTGTTTGTTTTTCAACATGTTATGTCACGTTAATTTGTTCATGTCACAACACAATTAAATAATGAGCACAGTTTTCAGGAAAAGGTTCAGTATTTTTTTAATGCTAAAAAAAAGCCCACAGTAGCACAGACTTTTGTTTGAAGTGAATAGTGTCTGTTAACTATTATTGCAAATAAGTTATTGACTTATTTAAAGGTTCATGAGTTGACAACAAAACATTTTCGCTACAAAAATTCCAAGTAGGTTGAAGTGACAAGAATTATTAAGTTTTACAATCGCTCTCCAAAATTTCAGGTTCAGTTGTACTGTAGTTATTTATGAGAGAAAGCATTTTCTGAGTAATAAAACTGTAAAAAAATGTTGAATGAATGTTGTGTTGTCTGAGTGAGACAAGGTGAGGAATCGAAATTATTAATCGTATTCGTGTCAATTATTTAAATAATCGCTCAGCACACCTCTAGTTTGTATTTCAACGTTGGAATAAAAAACAAAAGTTGGCTGTTTCTGTTGGCTGAGTCACGTGTTTTCCTTACCTCCTTCTTGTCGTCTTCTCCTTGTATGTTCCAGGGGGCAGTGAGAAAGTTCGCTGCTAAGTATTGATATGAATTATATTGTGTTTGAATTTACAAGTAAAAGTGTTCAATTGCGGTGAGAATGCTATATATTGTACGATCATACTATTTGTTGTGGATTGTGTGTATATATTACGTGTAAATAAATTCACCAGAGTGGCATAGTCTAAATTCTGTTTTTATCTGTAATATACTAATACTGTGTTTTATTTTAATTTAGTATCTGTGTGATTTTTCGATACTTTACTGTGTTCAGAATTGAATGTAGTGTTCCATATTTGTTCTCTGGAATATGACATTTGGAAGAAAAAAATGACACTATTCCGACTCTGACATTTACTAATGATAGTTCCAAATATACCTGGGCAAAAGTTGGTGGGGGCTAGGGCACAGACAACCTTACACAACAACCTTAATATATATAGGAGACATGGTGAATGTAGAAGTTTGCACATTGCTGACCTGGCTGTAGTTTGACACTGAAAAAAAAATGCCATCACATGTGATTAGCAATGAAATGGCAGCAATGAAAGGCACCTTTTCCTTTACCCAGAGCATTTGCATTTATTTTATCTTTCTATTTATCTGTATTTCACAAGCTTACCTAAATCTGTTCGTTCGTGAGTACGGGAAATGCACATGCTACACATTTGTATATAAACAAATTTAGTTAATTTAATAAAGTTTTAGGTATTGATTACATTTTTTCTTCATTAATAGAGAATTTGTTACTGCCAAGTTACACTGAAGCACCATAATCACCCCATTAGTCGAAAATCCGTTTTGGCGCAGCTGATGAACATGTTTAACCTGTTTAATATTGTATGTATTGTGAATTTCAAGAAGACAAAATGTGGAGCGTGTCAAAATGTGGAACTGTTGAGCCATAAGGGGCTGAGGGCACAAGGCACCCAAGGAAGGGCGCAACCAAGTGCACAGAGCACAACCACATTTTATGCAGCACCCTGGACAGCACCCCAGGGCCAGTTAGCTGCCTGGGCTGCAGCACCACAGACACCGCCATCCTTAAAGGAGTGTTGGCTACAGCATGCGACGAAGTGTTCGTACGCCTTTGTGGCTCAAGTTATTTTTTGATCAGCAGCGTTAAAATGTATTTATTTAAATTAATTTGTTTGAATAGGGTTACAGTTTTTGTTATAGTTCTTTTACTCTAAAATACTGTGCCCTTCCAAGGCCTTTGCGGTGGTCAAGCCCCACACATGGCCACCGGAACCAAAAGGAACACCATTTCCTTTGTGCTATGGCACTAGGCAGGAGGCAGGAAAAAGTTATATTCCAGCAGGATAATGCATGCATATCTTATTAAACTGATAACTTTCAAATAATGTAAATTTTTCGAATAATTGAATATTTTTAAAATCTCCGAATGTGTAATGAATGTAATACCTAAAATTGATGAGGTAAATTATCTTTGGTCATATTTGATATTCATCAAATAATATTTTTAGATTTTTTTTACCGGCATAATTTATATATTTATATATTTCCACCTGCATAATTTGCTTTAGGATACCAATTGAACTTGTTTCATTGTGCCCGCAGCAGGTTCAAATTATTTTATGAGCCTCTAAAACACATTAGTTGAGTTTCTTTTTACAGTCTCCTTCATCTTTTATGTCAAGCAGTTGAAAATAAATTGATGGATAAAACTACTGAAAAATGGTCAGAGAAATATTCCCAACACTGCGCTTCAGGCATCTGCATTACAATAGCACTGGCTATGATGGTTTACCAAAACAGTATAATGAGTCTTCCACAAGGGACCCTATGGCCTATGGGTGTTTTGCACAAAAATATCCTGAAATGAGCTAGAGGGATTCAGATTGCAAAGAATAATTTATTGGTACACTTAGTGAACCTGCCAGGACAAGAATCCCTTGAAGAATCCCATGTGTCTCTTGTTGCTCCACTCTGTGTTGCTGATATTTCTATGTTGCGGATTATTTTAATTGGACAAATTGCTTAATTGGACCAAATAGAATAAAGAAAACCTCCCAATCCTGCTGAATCCCACTGATTTAATTAATAGTTGCTGTGAGGCACAACATTGTTGTGATGGAAAGGTAAGTTATTAAGTATGTACATGCTCTCTCAAATTACTGTAGTTATTAAGTTATTAATTTATTTAATAACTGTTATTAAGTTATTTCTGTGCTTTGCAATTTCTCATCTATCTCCCAGAGTATTAGGTAAGGACTGTATTCTGCCCCACGAGTACATCTGGATGCTTCAATCCCAAATAGAGGCAGGATGGTTTCCAACATGAATTATCTGGCCAAGGTTCGGTATATATGAATAAAAATGTTAAATTAAAAAAAATAAAAATTGAAGAGTTCTTTCACATTGATGTTGAAAAAAATATCAGCTATTAGTGTACACCAGGCTTTCAAACTCACTTATTTAGTCACTCAAGTACTTATATGCTAATGTCATGAGTTTTCATGATCTATGGTGTTTTTAAAGCCAATTGTAAATTTGTATCCGAAGTGTTCTCATCTACCCTGGGTCATTGTGAGTTACAGCCATCAAAGCCTACTTTGACTGAACAGAGGTTTGTGATGTGCCTTTGGTGCTATTTTCATATGTCAATTCAGACAAACTAATTATTTGATTCTATTCTATTCATTTATTTATTATTTGGCTTTTCATTCAACAACTCAATCTATCAATTACCTAGCAGGATGTGACAGTTGTCACATATTATTGAGAAAAACAGATACAGTTAGGCAAAGAATAGAAGCAAGACATTCTATAAAATATTAGGCTCGTTATTCTCTGGAACTTTATTCAGGTGGTTTTGCAATGATTCCAGTCCTGGGCTGCATTGCATACAAGGGGATGAAGGCACTAGGGTGGTGGGAGGAGAGTAACCTGGGTAAGGTAATGGCCCCTACCCTACCCCCACCCACCCCTCCATGCCAATACATATTCTCTCAAATTACAATCTCAAATCAGTTACATCCTGCCAAAGCGTCGGTAAAAACAGTCCCACTGATGGTTCCTTTGATAAAGGTAATTTTCATTCACAACTGTTACTGCATTAGTGACAAGGGACTGGGCTCCTTTCTTCAACATAGTAGTTGTGATTATGATGGTTTAAAACTGCTAAAAGAACTGCTAAAATAACAGTCCATATGGTAGCCAGTTTTCACCAGTCAGCGATATTAAGAAGCCCTGCAACATTGTGATTACTTAGCACCAGATCAGCTCCTGGTCTATCAAAGAGGTCTGATGATCGAATGGGTGTTTGGAGTTTGGAGTATTACCAAACTGTGTGCGTGTTAAGTTTAAAAAATGCATGCTTTTATGGTTTCCTTGTCATGCCATCGATATTTCTTCATATCCCAAAAAATAGAGATAAAAGTGGATATTTCACAGCATGTGTTGAGAGAACAAAAGACAAAACAATATTTAAATTCTATTTACATTAAATATACAGACACATTAATCTCTCACAGAAGAATGTACGTAAAAGTTAATTATTGCCAAGTGTAAGCCAGCTTTCTGCAGCAGCTAAATAAATAAATAATCATTTGGACAATATCTATTCTTCCCTCACTCATCCTGATAGGTAACTAAACTGGCAGGTGTCTTTTAGAGAGGCAAATGACCACACATCCCAGCACCATTTTTCCTGGACACAAATCCTGTCCAATCTCGTCATCTTCCTGTATAAAAACTAGGAGCAGTTACTGTGCTATTTAAAGTTTTCTTTCAGCACTTTCTGCACAATTCTAAACATAAAAAGAAAAAAGAAAAAAAGAAAAAAAACAGACAACATTGATATAGAAAAGCATGGGCTGCCCATTCTCATTACAAGGCCTTGATCCTCACCAACTCCTGGTGAGACAAATCTTTACCATTGCTGCTGCGAGGTATGATGACATTGTATCCCCTGATGTAAGCCCCCGGCAGGGAGTTCAGAGGGAGTTTGTATCTAAGAAACAAGTTAGCGGGAGTCACCGGTTGTAGAGTGCAGAGGGACTTCATGCTCTTTCTATCCTTTTCTCTCTCTACCATTTCTCACCTTTTCTTTCCAGTCTAATACCCCCCAAAGAAACCCTCCCCAACCTTCTGCTTTTCGCGCTGCCAGAATTTTGATATAATGGCCACTTTTCTTCGCAAACAAATGAAGAAAATAATACTATATTAGCGATTCCAGCGAAGTCCAACCAGCAATTGGCTATGCAGTTCTGACCTGAACCATAAGGTTCATGTGTTGAACTGCGTACAATGACAAACAAACAGGTGAATTGAGTTTAAGATTGACATCTGTCAGGCTAGGTCTTGCTTTGATCAAAAAGAAAACAAAACCATAAGAATATAGGCAAGGCCAACTCCTTCCTAGAACTTAACAGAATAATTTAGCAATTATACTGTATATACTCTAATTCATAGTTATCCACTCCTTTCTCAGCTGAATTTAATTCAAAAAGAAGAAAAAAAAGATTGAAATTATACAAGGAAACCCTACTAGGCCCCCTTCAGCTAACATACAATTTTGCTGATAATTCAATGCTGCTGCAATTTTGCATTTTGTTAAATGCTACTATAATGTTGTAGCAATGCTTTGGATTTGTGTGTGTCTGCAGCAGTGCATCTCATCACCTCATATCTCATTTATTCAACCCATGGTTGGGTCCAGAGCATAATGAGCCAATCTCTTTCAAACACCTGGCCACTACGCCCATGTGCACACTATTTCAAGTGCTTTATTGGCAGGGCACATCAAATAACCTGTTTGTTTGTTATTTTCCATCCCAGTTTACTATTATAATTTGTTATTTACAGAGAACACATGTGAGTCCAAAGAGTTGTGCCTTCATTGTCTTGTCTATGTATGCTATCACATGTATGTACTGAATACTTTATATACGCTTAAACTGAGCGTTAAATTCAACAACAATGTGTTTTCAATAATTGCCCAGTAACGTATAATGCTGGGATTTATTCCAGCATAATTTAAACTCTAGCCCCTCCAAAACACAGGTACAATACACACACACAGAAATAATTAATGCACAATCAAATATAGACCAGCAGATAAAATACACAGAAAACACCAGAATAATAGGGCACCACAGCATTTGTGTTTGTAACAGTGAACATGATACAGATTGTAAAGATAGTAATGGTAACCATGTATGAATATGGCTTTGACTAAAACATAAATCCCTCTTAGTAGATATTTATGCAATAACTGTGTTGTAAATCCTGGTTAGTAGAGTTCAGATGACTATATTATCGCACTGTATATATTGCTTGTGATACGGCCACCCCCCTCTAAATTTGAACAGTTGATTCTGTAAGGTAGCATGTCCTTACTGGTGTCCAATTATGCAGGTGTGTTCTGATTGTGTCCAGTTTCCTGTGGGGGTGGAATCCAGTATAGAGATGAGCAGGGTGAGAGGAAATGGAAAAAATACACTCAGAAAAAGACAACGTGCAAGACTTATATCCCTCTCAGGGCCTCAGAGCTTAATGCATTCACACATCATTTAACTGAGAGTCAAACCTAATCCTTCAGTATAAGGATGGCCTTGTATTCCTGTACAACAACCATTAGCAGAGATGCAAGCTTTGTTCCCCAAATCAGGACTCAACACGCAAAAACAACCAAAGAACACTTACAACACAACATTCCCACATGGCATCCAGTGACATCCTCGTGCAGAAACACTTGAGCTATCATTTTCCATTTTCCCTCGACATCCTCAAAGCAGGTGTAAATGTCTAGGAACGGAGTATACCCGCAATTTAGGACCAAGTATAAATTGCAAGCAGAAAACTGCTTAAATATTAAACCTGCACCCCAAAAAATCACTAAACTGTGCTGGAAGCTGAATTAGCTGCCAGTGAGGTTGATCTGTCGCCTTATGTGCAGCTGTGATGGTCAGGAGTCCTGAATTCTCGCCAAAATGAGAAATGCAACTTGACCGATCACGTAAGGGCCCAAGAGGCAGGCTGGGGACAGCTGTCCCCGGAGACCCATTTTACAGGGCTGTGCCACCTCCTAAGCTGCTCTGTACTCTAAATATTTCAGTGCTGAGGTGTGCAAGGATGTGGTTAAGTGCTGAGGAAATGGACGGATTGCAGGTTCAGCCAAAACCCGTCTCAGAGAGCTTAGGTGACTCCAAGATGCCTTGCGCATGCCCCCAACCTTTTCTCCCTCCTAGGGCGATAGGTGCATGGCTTTGTAGGGAGAGTGTCCCGTGAGAGCCTAAGCCAGTGGCTTTCAAGGTGTGAAAGGCTGTGAAATGGGGGCTCACAAAGGGATCATATCTCCTCCAGGGAACAACAGGGGACCAGGCCTCTCTTCTTCCCACTGCTGAGCCTCAGTAAGCCGTCGTTTTCCTCATTCTTCCCCACACAAATCTAAAAACAGAAGACAGACAGAGGAGCAATGTCAATGCAGAGAAGCCTCACCCCAGAAAGGGGAGAAAAGCAAATAAAGATGGGCCATGAAAACCCATCTGAACTGAATGTGGACAGAAGAGATTCAATTATAGCCAGAAATGAGTAGAGACAGAATTCTAATGGTGGTGTGTTCCATGTGGCTGCCAGTGTGTCTATTAGCTTTTAAAATTTCCAGAACTTTTAATGGACGTCCGTTCACCTGGGACTCTTTCACAGTCATCTGACCCTTCTCTCGACTGCCCTGGAAAGCTTGGGTGACCCTCCACACCCGCTCCCCCGGGCGCACTCTCTGCACGAAGTTCGCTGGGAAGTATCCCACCTTTTCTCTGCTCTTCCCCTGGGGAGAAAGTGGGGGAATAGATGCTAAAACCCAGTTATCACAGACAAGGCCACAATTTTTGTGAAGGCTTCCATTGCATTCCCAAAAGTACAGCCGCGAGCATATGCGTGCTTATGCATGTGAACTTGTCCTTTTCGCTTTCGCATGTGATTCTTGCGTACACTGTGCCTGAATTCAGTCTGACATACTAAATTATTCCATTAGAAAAGAAAAAAGACTGACTAGAGCTCATTAAATATTTATTGAATGTTGTTACGGGTCAAAGATTTTCTTAAGATCCATTATTTTTTTCATGGTTTAAGCACTCTCTGCCAAAATCATATTTTTTTTGACATATCAGCGATTTATGAGTGTTTAATTGGGAATGATTGCCAAGTCTCTGCTTAGATAAAGGCAGCAAGTTCACACAAAAAGTCACACTTGAATTTATACATACTAAAATATGTATAGACAACAATTTACCAACCTTCCACCAGTCCTCATTAGAGTCATCAGTGACCTGAACTCGATCGCCAGGACTGAAAAGAGGCAGGATAATTGATAAAGTGAGGGGGGAGTAATAACAAAGTATTTTTGCCTTTCAAATAGAAAGGTAAGCATGTTTAATGTATTAATGTCCGTGTTAATGTATTAATGGGCAAAAATCCCTTCAGAAGGGAAACACTAACACATGACCACATAAATGTACATAAATGTCCAGCCACACATAAACAGGCACTTTTCCACTTTCTGATGTTACACTCACTGTAGCTCGAGGTCATTCTTCTCTTGTGGGAGGAACTTGTACAAGGCTACGTAAGTGTGGATGGAGTGAACTTCAATACGCTTTGGAGCCTAGAGAAAATGGCAGAAAAATGTTAACGGCAATCATTTTAATTGTTATCATTATTGTTGTTACTTCTTTTTTTTCTTTTTTCTTTTTTTACATTGTATATAATTATTTCTTAGATTAGGGTTAAATATATTCATCATCTTATCAGTCAGAGAGTATATTCATGTAATGTATAGGAATACAAATTTAATTTAAAGAGCGTTTTTCAGAGAGAGATAGAGAGTGGCATAGCAAGAGGGAGATGGTGTTAGAGGGGTAGCACAGAAGTGCAAGGTAATCAGTATTAAGTTTTCATGGGAAATAAAGATGAAATAAGGGGAAGAAAAGATGCTGCCCCACACCTTCAGACTGATTCTGTCCTCTGACTCAGCTTTTTCATTCTCAGAACCAGTGTGACCTATAGAAGCAGAGTGAGGTCCTGTTACTCGACACTGCATTCTGCGACATCAGGGTCCGTCACAAAACATTTCTACACCATTCCTCTCCAGGGACCCAGACCAACGCAGAAATGTGGAGAGAAAGGAGAGGAGCCCCTTGTACAAACACACACACACACACACACACACACACACACACACACACACACACACACACACAAAGATGCATGCATAGTTAATGATTAAACCATGCACACATTCTTTTCACAGTAGAAATAGAAGGTCTAGTCCCATAATATTTCTGTATATTTGATTGATATAATAAGAGCCTACTTTTTATAGGTATATCATAGTAAGTAAATAAGATCCAGGCACATAGTGTTCTACAGTGCTGCTTCTAAACACTGCAGACTGTTGTAATGACAGTGCACAGGGGCCTCCTGATATAATGACCTCCCTTGAGAGGCTGCACTGTAAGGTATATGCAGCACCAATTAACCTCTTAGACCAACACTGAAAATAATATCTGCATGTCCCTGTAGACCTATATGAGCCCCAAAGGTTTCCCGGGTCCTGATAATGGTCATCCCAACACGTGGGGCAATGGGTATATGAATGGTATGCCCTCACCATCTGTCTCGTGGCTACTCTCTTCCTCTGCAATAGGTTGACTCCCCACCTTGTCTTCTCCTCCTTCACCCTGTACCAGGCAGAATGAGCATGACTCATGAAAACCAACAACAGCGGAACCCAAAAATACAACAAGTTTAACAACGGTGGAGTTGTCAATTTAGCTTGTGAAGTTCTTACTGCAGCGCTATAATCCTCACAAGGAAGAGAATGTAGTGTAAAATTTAATCAAATTGACTCAGAATCTGTCCTTTACCTGGCTATGACAAACTTTAGAACTGTATTGAAGCTGGAGATAGGAGATACGTCTAATTAATTTTTGTTTGAATAATCCCTGACACAATCCACCATTATTATACGCTTGTGTACAGCCTTTTAACAAGGAGATGAAGGCACGTTCGGATGAACCCCTACCATGCTGCGGGTGGGAGACTCGGAGATGCTGCCAAAACTGGAGCGACTCATCTGTGCCAGGGACGTCCCGTAGCGAAGTGCCTCATACACTGGGTCCACACCAAGCTTCCCAGACTCTGTCAACACATTAACACACAAACTCACAACCCAGAGCAGACTGCTCCAGTGGATTGAAATGTGTCACACTGGCAATACGGGCTTGAACCTGGCATTTACAGGAATGGCCTAATTAATGGTTTTGAGAGGAGGAAAGCAGCAAAAGGCCCAAACAGTGACATACAAGGCTACGGTCTTTGGGCTGTTTTCTTAGTAGCTTTACAGGGATTTGTGTTTATTTATAGGGATGCAGAGAGAGGTTTCAGACAACACCAGCTCCCTCCTGCAGTTTCTGGTGTATGCCTTAACTGCAGTAACTGAATCAGAGTTGGTACTCTGCTTGTATTCTGAGATGTGAAATCAATGCCACCAAGTAAATTTAAAGAAAATCAAATAGGTGTGAATCAGTGGTCACTGCAGGAAACTGGTGCTGTCGCTTTGCTGAGAAATGGAGAGGCATGGCTAGAATGATAGAGATGTAGGTAAAAGAGCCAACTGGTAACCATACAAGTTACCAGTGTTACAGTAATGAAAGGTTCAAGTTCAATACTGATACCTTGGTTTTTTGAGGTCTCCTTAACAACCCCTAGCTGATCGTTGATGAGCAATGGGGAGCTAAAATTCCGTTTAAAGGCCCCGGTCTGTGGGGGGAGGAAAAGAGACGGAAAATATTAAACAGCCTTGACAGGGTAATTTTCATAGTTAAACACCATTAAACACTCCTAGCAGTGATGAACAGAAATGTACAGTGACTTCCCCTCATCAACAAACAAATCAGGATCTCAGGGGTATGAACCAGAGTCCTGCACAGGTCAGATTTTAAAGAATAAAACCCAACCAGAACCTGGCAAAACCGAACCACAACTGAAACTACAAGCTATAAACTAATTTTTTAAAACCCGATGAACAATTTGGTTAATCTATTTCATTTGAATTTAAGTTGAAGATTGTTTTTTTTTTTAAAGATAGTGACTAGCCTATGATACGTTAAGCTTTATTAGCCAACATTATCCAATTTATCCGGTGCTTCACACAAAAAGGCAACGCCAGAGTAGTTTTAATAGTGAGCAAGTTATTGTTGCCTATGGGCATAAACACTAATTAAAACAATCACACTTAACAAGTTTGTTTTATTACAGCGGATTGTAAAAGATAAAAAGGTTGCTGTGCAGAAAAAGGGTGTCATTAACTCACACTGCTTCATTTTGAGCTGAAATACTTTTGCTGGCTAAAACGTAAATAAATTTATGAATATACAATTTGAAAATTGGTTTGAACCGAACTTGACTTGATGTTTTCAGTTAGACCTAATTGTTTAACAAGTTCACCGTTCACCAGCGGATACTCCATTCGATGCAAGCACGGCCAAAACACACTCATGAATGCTAAGGCAAAAACTCTCGGGAGAGTATTTTAAGTCATAAAACATTAATATATTTGCATGGCAATGTGTCATGTTCTGCAGGTGATGGATGGGTTGTAAACCAGATAGTCAATTATCCCATCCATTTACAATTAGAATATTGTCTTGTTGCTCTGGATGAGGGTCATATGCAGCCTAACTGCAGTTTTATATTTTCTCATTTTGTAGAAAGTGAAAAAAGTTTCCTATATTGGATAAACAATTACATTTAATGCAAGAAGGGTTTTATTTAACATGTTATGTCCAAAAATCCATGAAAATCTTTTGGAAACAGCTAAATACACAAATACTGTGGCAATGTAACACTGAGCCATCTGAAGTTTTTTTGTCCATGAGTGTCGGTTTTAGAATGACTGGTATAAGCCTGCACAATGTTATCAGGTCTCCACGCATGGGTTTTGTAATGCGAAGAGGTGAGAACAGAGCAGGCCTCAATGAGAATAACTGTTCACTGCTCCGGAAACTCCCCAGGCTTTGTTCCAATTACAAATATCCGAGCCCGTTACAGATAATTCTCTGACCTCTCTATATGTGCCTAATTTTTCCATTCCTCTTGGTCATTTTACCTAGACAAGTTTGAGTTTCTTTCAAAGCGTTGTGACGCCGTTTGTCAAAAAGAGGTGGGAATTGGCAATGCAGAAGCAAAAATGAAATGAAAGCTGTGCCCTTTCCTGTCCTTGTGAACCCTTTAATCACTAATGTCTGTTTCATGCCTTGCTCCAGTTTTCTATTAATTCTGCTTGTACTCCTCCTTAAAATGACCCATCCCATGTCTATGCCTAGGCTTAGGCCTAGGCCCTAATGCTCCTCCCTTGATTAAAATTTAAATGCAAAGGCTTAAGCACACATGACTCCACTTTATGTTATTTTTGACCCCTTAATTATACACTTTAGTACTTAATTGGATTAATCAGCAGGCTAAACTAATCCAGAAGATCGTGCTCTCAGCACACTTTAGAGCTGGCAGTTCTGCTATTTAGACTGCATCGCCCTAGAATGACCTTGAGCTGATCGTGTCATGGTTTCTTAACCCTGGCTCTAGAAAAGCGTTGTGTTTTTTATGTCATCTTCATTAGCAATCTTCATTAGCTGAGCTCTATTTTGGTGATTATAGCATTATGCCTTTCTGCAGGTGCTAGGCATGCTGACATTGGCAAGTTGAGGCATGGCCAAGCCGATGTTACAATTTTCATGGTGCGTTAAGATGTTAAAGTGTTAAAAGGGTTGGATTCAACTAGTAATCAACTTACATTTGCAGTTACATAATGACCTATCACAGCTTTGTTTCCCTTTATAAAGCAATGTGCAAAATCATGACCAACTGCAGAGGACACACAACAAAGGTTCTGATTGGCTTTCTGCCAGTGTACTGCAAATGAATAGTATACATATACATTGATCACCCCAGTGCCTTGCACAAATACACCTTAATTATATGCATCTATTTGGTGGGAGTTGTACATTCAATTTATGTGAAGTCAATTTTACGATAGGGCCAAAAACATAACAACGATAATGGTAAAATACAATGAGAATTAGAGAGGAATCATACCTTATAATATACATCATATTTTAAAATAAACACTCTTAAATACTGAAGTGGTCTAGTGTTTAAAGCTGTTCAATTTCTAAAACTTTCAAAACTTTCTGTTTTGTTGTTTTTCATATAAATCCCTTGTTGCCACCAAAATTTTTCTTTCTTGTCTGCGTTTGTGCTAAAATGGCGTCTCAATCAACAGAGACGCAGGCGCTAAACTTAGACTGATGCCGAAACAGCTCTACACTGAATAATTTTCTGCACAAAAATGTGCCCCCATGCCCTGCTCGGTGCAATTCGTGCAATGCTTCAAATGACTGTTCTCACCAGTAGCTCTGTATAAAACACCTGCGTCAGACATATGTAGCAAATCCACCTTCGCCTTCGTGCACTACCGCCAAAACACAGCCTTTATTGGTATCTTTGTAGAGGGAATTAGTTGAAATATTTGATCGATTTTAATTGAAGCTTTATTCCCACAGCTCTAACAACAATTCCTCTTAAAAAATATGTTGTTAGGGGAATTGTTATATTCATCTAAAAACATATGATTCCTTTCCAGCATTGAAGGAACATGCTCCTGTAAACATCCTCTTCAGTTTGCGGCTTCGACAGGTGTATGACTTCACAATTCAACCAGTAAATAGGAAAAATTTCAAAAGGAAAATCGAAGAACTTGCTTGGACTCACCTTTCCATTGCAGGGCTGCTGTGATAGCTCAGATGAGCACCATAAGTGGACTGCCACCTTACACGATTTACAGCGCAAGCCCTGTTTGGAGTTACCTGTAAGGAGAGGGGGCCAGGCCACAACTCAGACGCAACAGTTCACAGGAGACATTAGCAATGTATAACTGTACTTGTTAGACGGGGAAGCGCCATATCCGCAAAAGTACAGCTCACAGGTGATGGGTGAATTTTGTCTTGTGACAACAAAGCATAACCTACAAAAGGACTTGACTGAGCCAATGCCCACAAGTATTCTCTTGGCCCTAAAAAGGCAAGAATGAGAAGGGAAGGAGAAAGTATAAAAATTACATTATTGAAGGGGGCGGGAATTAAAATGAGGAGAAATATTTAAAGGTGCCATAACTTGGAAAATAAGATGTTGGAGAAGGAATCAATAAAAAAAACTAAATGACCGTGTAAATGGCTATAGACAGCTCTGGAAAAAATTAAGACCACTGCAAAATTATCAGTTTCTCTGGTTTTACTATTTATAGGTATGTGATTGAGTAAAATTAACATTTTTGTCTTATTCTATAAACTACTGACAACATTTCTCCCAAATACCAAATAAAAATATTGTCATTTAGAGCATTTATTTGCAAAAAAAAAACAACTGGTCAAAATAACAAAAACGATCCAGTGTTTTTAGACCGCAAATAATGCAAAGACAACAAGTTCATATTCATTTTTAAACAACACAACACTAATGTTTTAACTTAGGAAGAGTTCAGAAATCAATATTTGGTGGAAGAACCATGATTTTCAATCACAGCTTCCATACGTCTTGGAATGCTCTCCACCAGTCTTTCGCGTTGCTGTTGGGTGACTTTATGCCACTCCTGGCACAAAAATTCAAGCAGGTCGGATTTGTTCGATGGCTTGTGACCATCCATCTTCCTCTCACATTCCAGAGGTTTTCAATGGTCTGGAGATTGGGCTGGTCATGACAGGGTCTTGTTCTGGTGGTCCTCCATCCACACCTTGATTGACCTGGCTATGTTACATGGAGCATTGTCCTGCTGGAAAAAATAATCCTCAGAGTTGGGGGACATTGTCAGAGCAGTAGGAAGCAAGTTTTCTTCCAGGATAACCTTGTACGTGGCATGATTCATGTGTCCTTCACAAAGACAAATCTGACCGATTCTAGCCTTGCTGAAGCACCCCCAGATCCCCACTGATTCTGCACCAATTAGTCTAACCATTAGACGACCAGGTGTTGGGCAAAGCTGAAAATTGGACTCATCAGAGAAGATGACCTTACTCCAGTCTTCTATGGTCCAATCCATATGGTCTTTTGCAAACCTCATTCTGGCTCTTCTTTGCTTGTTATTGGTGATGGGCTTTTTTCTAGCTTTGCACAACTTCAGCCCTGCCCCTAGGAGCCTGTTTCGAACTGTCCTCACCGTGCACTTCACCCCAGCTTCCGTTTGTCATTCTTTTTGTAGGTCACTTGATTTCATCCTACGGTTGATAAGTGACATTCGAATGAGTTGGTGGTCATTCCGATCAGTGGAGAGTCATTTTCGCTCTCTGCCGGTCTGTAGCTTTGTTGTCCCCAATGTCTGCTGCTAGACCTTGTTCTTATGAACCGCAGTCATCGAAATTTTAAGGAAGCAACCTGAAGCTCACTGTATCCCTCTTCCAGTAAATCCAGAATTGAAACCTTTTTTCCTCACTCAAAACTTTTCTTTTCAAGTCTTTTGGCATGGTCAATTGTTATTTTTTTATTCCAATTACTTTTGAGGTACTACTAGCACTGTTTTGGCCATCCAGCTGGTCCTATTGCAAGAGGATAGTGATGACCACAGCAGAGGTTTTTATACTTTTCCTCGTTAAATAAGATTTGGTTCAGGTGATCACCTAATCATAACCTCGTCACATACAATGAGATGTGCCTGTGTTGGAATTCAACAGACACTGGAATGGAATGGCTGCCATACATGTAGAGATGCTGATTTATGAAAAATTTGGAGTGGTCTTGGTGGCACAGTACAGTGCAAAAGTCTTGAGTACACTAGGTTTTTTACACAAATGTAGTCTTTCAAGTATATTTTTTCTCTTCTGCATTAGTGTGTCAGTAGAAAAACAATTTTTTAGATGTCCAAATTTTCTGAAAGAAGAACAAGGAGTTCTGTCTCCACAGAGACCTTATCTCAACATCATCGAGGCAGTCTGTTTTTTACCTTTACAGACAGAAGCAAGGCAAACAGCCAAAGTCTGTAGAAGTACTGTGGCAAGTTATCCAAGGTGCTCTGAACAATCTTACTGTCGATTGTCTGATAAAACTGCACAACAGTGTACCTAAGAGAACTGATGAGGTTTTAAAGGCAAAGGTTGGTCACAAAAAATATTCCCTCCCATTTTTTTGGTTTAAAAAAAAAATGTTGTCTATTGTCCTTTATAGTATTCATTTTATATTTTGAAACTTTTTTTTTTTAAACTAAATTTTTGAAATTTCATAATTTTTTCATGATTATGTGCCTAAGATATATATATATATATATATAAAATACAAATCAGACATGGAAGTATGGAGGACCTTAGTATTCAATATGAAATAAATAATTCAATCAATCAATCAAAAAAAAGTAATAATTATGAAATACAAAGCACTGTTACAAAATTATATATGTTCCAATAAAAAAATAAATGAATTGGGGAATACAATGTATTATGAAATTATTAATTTTGCATACGAAACAGACATTTATCAATATTAAATAATTTATCAGAATTTTCCAGGACTTAATATAATTTAAGAAATTAGCTGGAATAACAGATGGAAAAATTTTAAACATTCTGTTTGAAATCATTCCCTGTGGCGATCTCCCAAATCATGCTACTCCATGGTATAAAGGATAGGACCAAAGAACGTGTGAACACTGCAGTAACCAATGCAGTAACTTACCCACAATCAGATGCTTGCAGAGCTGGCAATGGGCAGGGCGACGGAACACATGCTCCTGGAAAGAATGCATCTTCATGGGGCGAAGCTGGGCGGGGGGCTTGGATGACAGGGATGGGGAGGGGCTGAGGGAGGGCGAATGGGAGGAGAGGGAGGGGTTTGGGCTGAGGGAAGGTGAGCGAGCCGGGGAGTGGTCAAATACCAGCGGGGACTCCCGCAGGGTGGATGGAGATGGAGGCTGAGTGTCAGTGATGAAGTCCGGAGTGAAGCGTGCCTCGCTAGTGGACCTCTGGAAGAAGTTCTCCACGCTCTTGCTGCGCATTACCGTCTTGAAGGACAGGGAACGCTTTAGGCGTTGCAGCTGCGGTGGAAGAGAGAGGAACACAGGAAAGACTGGGTAGAGGGGTCAGAGTCAGAATGTGTGCATTGCAGCTACTTACACCTAGTGAGGAAGATCAGTAACATGAAGAAGAGCATGCAGGGAGCCCGAGAGATCCACTAAAAAATGCAACTCAGCAAGGGCCATAAATTTGGTCGTTCACCAATATACTTTACATGCATATGAGATGTATGACACCTGAAATATTTGATTTTATCACATTGATTTTAATATTTTATAGTACTTCAAACAGAGGGAATACATTTCATAATAGCATTTGATAATATTTGCACGAGAGGCCTGGTGCTTCAATTAACAATCTTATGCAGTTTTATCAGAATTCAATCTTTTATCTATTCTATCTCTCTTTTTAACTCTGAATCTGAAAAGAAAATGTTCAAAGGCTCAGTTGATCTAAGGGGGACATTCCTCACTGTCATTGCTGCCCTTCCTGCCAACGCTGTGAAATTGGTCAACTGGGCAAAATGACTCGCTGTTTTGCAATGTTGGCATGGCAAGAGGCCGAGACCATGCGGCAACCTCAGGGTGTCCTTGATGGGGCTACATCAGCGTCGCGGTTTGGATCTTGAATTTCCTGGGCTCAGTGAATACTGGAAGCTCAATAATCCTTAAAATTCTGATCTGATTAGTTTTATTGACTGGCACCAAGTGATGCATAGGTGCATGCCAACTCATTGTATTTTCTCTCCACTTTATTCTCTGAATGTTTGCCAGCTGCCCTTTCTGCTAGCAATAATAGGATGATCATAATGATTAGCATGAGTTGGAGTTAACGAGTGGCCAGCTAGCATATTAAGCACTATCATGTCATATATCATTGGGATTTTCTCCACTTGGAAGATGGAAAGCTAAGACATGTCTTAGAAGGCAGAGCTGCATTTTCTTTCAGGGAGCCAGTATCACCAATAGCAGAAAGTCAATTTGGGGGTGGGGATGAATTCTTTGTGCCTTGTTTTCATAGTATTTCATAGATTTTAGAATGTTCTCTCTTTGCATCAGAGGAAGTGAAGAACTTTGACATGTCTCTGATGTGAGTGTTTTAAAAAAAATAATACATAGACAAAATGCTTTCATGCAGCGTTTTTGTGCAGCAAGTGTTGTATCAGATTTTAACTAGATTCAACTAGATTTAACTAAAACTTGATTCCCCAAGTTTGAGTTTGGCTGCATGTCTGATCAATATTAACAATAACCTAAAAATAATTTAATGTTACACAGGAAAAAAAGAAGTGAGAGAGAGAACCAATTGGGCAACTAACATCTAGCATACTGAAACTTCATTGACAGACACTCGTAGTCTCGGTAAGTCTCGGTAAAAAGAAAATGGGCTGAAATTCTGTTGTCTCTCTTGAGTAAACACAACATAATATAAATAGTCTTAGTATTTAGTAGTATTTTAATAGTATTTTTTTCTGCGGCTCCATATCCTTGAATCTCAGAAATAAAACAGAATCAGTTCAGGAGCCACTGGCTATTTTTTCATTCACTAAGAATGAATTTTTACTTTTTCGTACACACCTACTTTTAAATTAAAAGCATCTGAAAGTAAACTGAACCCTGAGACTTGATTTATTCTCTTCCCAGCAAACTAACAATTAACATTCATGGATGCGGTTAAGATAATTAGTTTATTTATTTTTGACAATTAAAAATAATAATCAAAACCAAATTCATAGTTGTGTTCCACTTTCCATAGCCCTTCATCTCACATAAGATAGTAATGTAGGTACTGAAGATACACCATCACCTATGCAAAAACATTTTTCTCAGTATTTAAAACATTTTCAGATATACACAAACGGTAAGGAACAAGAAATCCAAAATCCAATGGTTTTAAACTTTTCTTTGCAATCTCATTATGACTTTTTTTTTTTCCTCGGGCCCCAGGTGAAGATGGTTGGTTTGTCTACCAACCTCAAATAGACGCCATTATCTACTTGCTACATAGGTCACTCTTCTACTTGAACAGGCCTGACAGCACTGTGAGGATCATTTTCTTTGATTTATCCAGTGCCTTTAACACCATTCAGCCACTACTCCTGGGAGACAAGTTCCGGACTATGCAGGTGGCGCCTCACTGGTGACCTGGATTACAGATTACTTGATGGGTAGACCACAATATGTGAGGCTTCAGGGCTGTGTGTTTGAATGAGAGGCAAGCATCACAGGGCCCCTCCCATGGAACTATCCTGGCTCTTTTCCTGTTCACACTCTACACCAGCGGTTCTCAAACTGGGGGCCGTGGCCCTATGGGGGGGCCGCCAGATGGCGCCAGGGCGGCCGCATAGAAATTCTAGAAAATAATTTTTTTAAAATTAATTTTAGCTGTATGTAAATTGGGATTGTCAACCTTTGAACTATCGATGTTCCAGCATTGTATAATTGAATATGTTTTTGGTTTAATTAAAATTGTAAATTTGAGATTGTTTTGTGTCATGAATTTTCTTTGGGGGGACCACAAAGGGATGCACCCTACACAAGGGTGGCCTCATGCTGAAAAAGTCTGAGAACCACTGCTCTATACATCAGGCTTCAGAAAAAACTCTGAGAGGTGCCACCTGCAGAAGTTTTCAGATGACTCTGCCATTATTGGTTGTGTAACAGGGGATCAGGATGAGCAGTACAGTAGTGTGTATAGGACTTTGTGGAGTGGTACACACAGAAACACTTACTGCTCAATGTGAGGAAGAAAAGAGAGATAGCCTCTACTACCTGAGGAGGTTCGGGTCCTTTGACGTAAGGACCAATGCTAACATGTTCTACCAGTCAGATGTAGTGAGTGTCTCCTATGCGATAGTGTGCTGGGGCAGCAGTATGAAGGTGGTAGATGCAAACAGGGTGGACAAGCTGATCAGTAGAGCTGGCTCTGTCCTGGGGGTCAGTCTAGATTCTTTGAAGGTAGTGGCTGAGAGACGAATGCTCTGGAAACCCATCATGGACAATGTCTCCCATCCTCTACATGGCACTTTGGCCAGGCAAAGGAGCAGCTTTAGTAACAGATCATGCCAAAGGGCATCTGGTGGTCTTTCTTGCCAACTGTGATTAGACTTTACAAATTAAATAAATGAAAGTGTGCCAGGCTGTAATTACTGTGAGTGGAACGCATTGGCGATTAAAGCCAGGTTCGATTTAAATATGTGTGTTGTTTTGTTTACTGAATAAAACCCTGCTGTTTAAGGTTGTAAATGAATGAATAATTTCTCAGCAATCTTTTTGCAATTCCATAGGTCACTGATCCTAGCCAGCTTAGTGCCAAATGTAAACATGCTTAAGTATTTACCATCGGTGGATGAGGAAGGACAACTTTAAGAGCCAGATCCCTCAGGCACAGGCAGCTGTGTGGCATTGTCCTGAAACACAATGGCAATAGAATCCTGATGGGACTTTACTGGATTCGAGTAGCCATAGGGATAGTGAAATGAGCAAATGGGAACGAGTGGCAGCTCTCAGTGTGGGTGTCATTCTGCTCTGCATTTTTCCCAAACTGAGTTTATTGTCTTGTCCCAAAACTTCCAACCCTCCTTCCAACCTCCCTTTTATTTGCGGCATACTGATTTTCTGCTGTCTTTCTCCCAGGATCACCGCCTTCTAATAATAGCCTAGGAACTTGAGACCCGCTCCCCCGGTGAACAACCATTGGCAATTAACACAAGCATGACGCACAGAGGACATCAGGCTCTTTATTTCTTCTACTCTGAAGAACTGAACGATGCACAGTCTCTCTCGCAGACACGACAACGCCTTGCTCTCTCATCATTTGAAGATGGAGCCAGAGATATCTGGCAGATGGCTAAAAATAACTTGCTGGGATGCGTAGTTAAATTAATGATTAAGGTGGAAGCATCCATATGATTTATTTTAACACAATTCAGATTCACGTGATGCAACTTGACAAAAGGAATGTTGTGCTGTTTTATAAGTGGATTGGTTCAAAATTGCAGCCTAAAAAAGCCTGTCTGGAGCGTCAACAACTCAGGGTTAGAGACCCTAATTCTAGGCATCTATTTTCTCAATTTAGGAACAAAATATTTTTCTAATCTAAATTCTAATTTAACATCACTGTGAACAGATTGAATGAGTGTTAAAACCACGTACACCAACAAGGGTGGTACCTTACTGGGGGGTTGAGGTTCCCTAAATAGTTCCCTGAAAAGCATATCTCCCTGATCCGCCGAGTTACGTACAGTCCAGGACAAGGCTGTATCACTGATCTTCCACCTCTTTCATCATCTGCCTGACCTTTCTCCTCAAAACATCTCCCCATCACATCTTTTTTCTTTGCCCAATTTTAGTGCACTATGGTATAATGGTTAAGACTTCTGGCCTTACAAAATCGAGAATAATAATCTCCATTGCACCCTCGAGGAAGGTAAATAGTGAATAAATTGTAAGTAGAGAATAAACTTTTTTTTACAGTTAGGCTAAAATACCTTTATTTTGGTATGTTGTGTCTCTTCTGGCAATACTGGTTTTGATTAGATTGATACCACTCACCTTTTCCTCTTTCTCCATATCCTTGCCCTGCATTATCAACTCAAACCTCATCTCTTCCTGTTTTACACAACATAGTTACACAAAACAGCTTACTCTGCTGTTTTCTACCTCAGGGTCTCTATTTGTGTGTAGGTATTCTGAATTCATATTTAGATAATTATAAATTACCTATCCCCTGGGTCCAAAGGAATATCTGTCTAGACCCGTTTGAATTAAATGCAAAGGCAGTGTATTCCTTGATCTTTACTTTGCCAAAGACCACATGCAAGTTGATTGCCGATGGTGTACCGAAACCGCAGCCCTGAACCATGAGTCACATATTCTTCCTGATGTGACGGGGAAAAGGAGAAGACCGCGGGATGCACAGGCATGACTTTCAGCTCCCTCCATCTGTTCTCATTGAAGACACATATTTGATTAGAAGGTCAACGTTGAGCTCACCGGTTATGGCAGGAGCACAGAAGTCGTGTGCACATGCCCACATCTGAATGACACTCGAGCTGTACCCCTTCTTTGGCTTACCACCTCGTGAGGATTGAAACACTTATAATGATAACATCCACCACACACACACACACACACACACACACACACACACACACACACACACACACACACACACACACACACACACAC
>JAOYSI010000016.1:1203678-1215746 GCA_025775065.1 Hiodon alosoides | reverse complement strand
GGGAAGAGTGTGTGAATGATCAGGGCTGTGCTACAGGACTCCAGGGTCAGGAGGGAAGAGTGTGTGAATGATCAGGGCAGTGCTACAGGACTCCAGGGTCAGGAGGGAGGAGTGTGTGAATGATCAGGGCAGTGCTACAGGACTCCAGGGTCAGGAGGAAAGAGTGTGTGAATGATCAGGGTAGTGCTACAGGACTCCAGGGTCAGGAGGGAGGAGTGTGTGAATGTTCAGGGCTGTGCTACAGGACTCCAGGGTAGAGGCCTTGACTGTGAAGACAAGATCTTATTTTTTACTTCTAATATTTTCAGCTAAAGCTGGCGGTCAACATTTCCCTCTCGAAGATGACGACCCTGGAGGCCCCCCCACCTTTGAACTTAACCCTGACCCCTTCCTCGCCCCCCGGCCGTACCGTGTCACTTGTCACCCCCGCCTCCACACACAGACGCCACTCTCACAAGTACAGAATGTCTGCTGTGTCCCCAGGTGAGAGACCAGCCCAGGTAGAACCTTAGTGGTGACATCAGGCCCGAGCTAGTGCCCAGCAGGCAAATCCAGCTCTATGAATACAATGTGGTATAGTTACGGGACCCCAAAGTCCCCCGTGCTAAATAAATACATATTACGGCATACAGTTGTTTGGAAATAACCCATCTTCCTGGATGCTACTTAGATATCTGCCTCCATGGTTATAGCAAAACATTGTCAGCCAGTGGGTTCCAGGCTTGTTCCCATAGTGCAAACCTGCAGCATGTTTCTCCTGCCCTGACTTTAAACAGTATGTACCAATCAACAGACATCGTCCAGAACAAAGAATTTTACATGAGTGCTGAAATAAGACCCCCGTTCACGTACGCCTCACTAATAAGACAGGTAAGGAATCTCAGTGCGACTGATATCTTTGTCTTTAAGAGTCACTGTTTACCTTTACAATTTACGGATACGATTTGCACAATTTATCCTTACCATTATCTTGTAATGTACAGTGTCCTCCAGGATTGGGACGATGAAGCATTTTGTCTTCTTTTGACTCTATACTTCAAAAGTTTGGATTTGAAATCAAACGATTACTATGAGGTTAGGTTGAGGGAATCTGTGTAAATGGCATTTTTTTCTTCCCCCAGGCAATTCTGGAATCATCTGAGAAGCAGCTTACACTAAACGAAATATACAACTGGTTCACAGGAACATTTGCATACTTCCGGCGAAACGCCGCAACATGGAAGGTGATTGCACTTCTGTTTCACGTTCATATGGAAGACGTGGAGAATTGATGGGTTTCATGGGTTGAATAGACATTATTGTAAAATAGAAAATATATTAAAAGGACAAAAATAAATATAGTATTGATTATAAAATATTTTATCATAATAATGTTGCAGCGATGTTTTCTTCCTAGTTATTTTCCGAAGAGAGATTGTGAGTTTCCATGCATTTAAATTTGGGCTGATTTGGTGATCATAACTTTTACACGGGGCCATGCTTCTAAACAAACAAGCTGCTTATCCTCAAAAGCAAATTTGCTTACCAGTAGCAGCTCACATGCAACTGTTTTATATCACAATTCAGATCAGATTTAATAAAATGTTCTGGCTCAAATCAGAACTACAATGCAGACTGCTTATTCTCCGTTTGTCATAACTGGATCAAACAAGCTGAGCACAGATAATAATCCTTCACTAAGGTGGTTCTTCATATTTTGTGCTTCAAGTGCTTGTATTAATGTGTTGCATGCACAATTATGATGATATTTTTGTGTAGTTTAATCCATAATCTCAGTAGCCAGTTATCTCTTTTTACTGTATTCCTAAGAATAATAGTGTCACCTCACAAATTCTGCCCACCAGCGCAACGATTGCTGTCTGTCTTTCACTGAATTATTTCTGTGTCATGAGTCTGACAAAAAATCTCTTCTGCAGAACGCAGTCCGGCACAATCTTAGTCTTCATAAGTGTTTTGTGCGAGTAGAAACCGATAAAGGGGCAGTGTGGACCGTTGACGAGCTGGAGTTCCATAAGAGAAGGCCTCAAAAGATCTGTGGGTAAGTTGTCCACCCCTTCTTTGCCCCCAGGGCAGTTTGGCTTGGCTGGAAGTGGGTCGACGTTGAGCATGTTTTGGTTGTTCTTGCGGGCTCTTTAGGTGATGTAGGACGGGCCTTTTCCTTACGGAACTGCTGAGGTTGAGGAGTGATAGCATGCACAGCCCCTATTATAGGGGCTGAAGGTTTCTACCAGTCACCCCTATAGCAAAAACCTCTGCCTTGTGTCAATAACCACACTAACAAATGCTCAATAAGCCGTCCGTCTATACAGCGAGCAGCTCCGCCTCTCTTATATGTGTATAATATATGTATGTTACATATAATATATATTTGTTTTTCTCTGAACGTTTCTTGTAGCAAATTTAATTTAAACTGGTAATGGACCCTTTCACAATATGTCCATGTGTCACAGATCCCCCTTGATGGTAAACAACAAACAGCCTGGCTTCAGTCCCGCTCTATCTGCTTTGGAGGTAGGAGTAAGATTTGAGGTAGTGTTAATGTGCCTTTAAATTAACATTGACATACATTTTTTTCAGCAATCTCCTGTTTTTGACAAATAATTTCAGTGGTTGGTTTGGTTTTTGCTTATTTGGTAATTTCTCAAATATGTTTATATCTGCCTTTTCAGGTCTCAGTGGCTAACAAGACCGTTCCTCTGTGCGCCACTGGGTCCTTGGAGAGCCCTGTGCCCAACTTACCAACCACGAGCACCGAACAGGAAGAGGTGAACGGGTTCACAGAGGACAGTACGGAGAGCGAGCACAGTCCTGGGCCATCATCTGGGCCCTCTGTGTGAGTTCCTGAGTCTACCTCCTGTCACCGGGCTAAAATAGTGGCAATGATAGTACGCTAAAAATGGGTAGTGCTTGTACTTTAGCATCCAGATTGGTTTGGTGCTCTGTGAAAGACAATTATAGTTTTTTTTTTTAAACCATTTATTGTACTGGTCAATGTATATTTTAGATGCGTTAATTGTATAAGAGAAGCTATCCGAGTGGCTCAGTCGGTAAATGTACTCGGCTGAGGGCAGACTGAGCGTTATTAGCTGGAGTTCACTGGTTTGAATACAGCCTATTTCATCCGCTGATTGTGACACAGGCGAGCACAGTGGCAGTGCATAATTGCCAGGGCGTCGCCCAGGCAGGGGTGGGTTAAATCAGCAGGGTCACACTCTCCCACTCGCTTCCCGGGCACCTACAGGCTGCGAGCACCACTGAGAGGGAGATCGGAGCTAAACCTTGAGTGTGAGCTATTCCAAATTGGGGAGAAAAACTGTAAAAAATAAATAAATACATTTCAGTATTTAAGATAAGTAAACTATAATAAAATATTTTCTCCACCCAACTTGATGTATCCCTTTGTTGTTCCTGCAGGAATCATATGCACATTAAGGTGGAGAAGATGGACTCGGAAGATCATGAGGGGCCACTGCCCCATGACAGGCCAGATGACAGCAGTTCAGACTTCAGCTCTGGCAGCAGAGATTACCATGACGACCCAAGGGATAACAATATGGCCAGTACTGGCTGTTTCTCCTGAAAGACACTAGAAATCGAGGGCCTTCAGCAAAATAAAATGAACCCAGGACTGGGAGTACATCTTTGATGGACAGCTACTGAATGTTCTAACTTTTAAGCACCATTGAACACTGAAAGAAATATACAACACGCCGTTGGGCCTATTCTCTGTTTATGGCTATGTTTGGCAGTTTTCCTGTCTGATGTCTGGATCAAGGATGAATAACAATGCAGAGCAGCTGTTTGGGACGCCAGGGGAGCAGAGTGGCGCACAAACTTCGAGAAGGAGCCGGCCCAGGAGTGGCAAACCTGAGAGGACAAATTTAATTAGCACCATGTGTGGATTTAGTTGACTGTCACTGCCCTGAATCTACTGGTTCACTTCCTGTGCAATTGAGAAGTGTGTGGAGATGGGGATGGGTGGGGTTTGTTGGTTTGTTTGTTCTTTGTTTGACAAGTAGCAGGTGAACTTCATATGAAACAAATGCAAGTTAAAGGCAAATCACCAATAGATCAAATGCAATGTTAATTTGTTAACGTTAATGTCTAAACTCCAATGAACTACTTGTCCCCAGTCCTGACATGCTCAGTTGCTCCAGGACAATGTCTTTTCCTGTTAATCCTGGACGCGGTGTTACTTAGTGGGAAGGTTCTGCTTCACATTCCAAAAAGGGGAACATGCCATTGGAAAATTTTGATGGATAAAATATAGATTTTATTTAAACAAAGTAGATCATACTAGCATGTTCACAGTGTATCTGACCAGTCTCCCATTTGTGCTGTCGTCGTTGCTTTAACGCAAGCACTTTAGCATTGTAATTGGTGAAGGAGACTCAATTCCCTTTTCAGATATGAAATATGAACCATAACAAATTGATTATTTCCCCCAAGAACCCCAAAAGTATTGCAAGCACTTCCAGCAGCAGAATCTGGTTGGTTGGGTCCAGTCCCTGGTGTCTGCCATCCCCGCTTCAGTGGATCAGGTCTCAAACAGGTGTACTCATGGTTCTTCTGGACTTGAGAATTGGGCGCTTTTATGTGCAATTCGGTTGGTTCTTTATTTAAACTACTTTCTGTTGCCAAAGCAATATGCCGGTCTCAGACTGATTATCCATCTCATGGGGGTCAACACCTCCCTTGGAATGCAACCAAGTGGCTGGTTCAGTGGACCTGCAGGATGGTTACTTCCACATCCCCACAACACTGGAACGCAGAAAGTACTTGATTAAAAGTTTGATTTGCTTTCCAGAAGCTACTAGCTCTATGTTCTGCCATTTAGCTTGTCACTTGCTCTACGTGTCTTCACGATGTGCTTGGACGTGATTTTGGCTCAAAGGGTACAAGATCCTAAACGACCTAGGCAAACCACATTGATTGTCAGGCTGAGCCTGAGAGTCAACCATTCAGTGTGTTATTTGGATCTGGCTTAGGTAGTGGTGCAGGTGTGGTTCAATGCCAGGGTTCTTCATCCTTTGTTGAACCACAATTGTAAGGTCACAGTTTCCATGAACTGCTTCCGAGCTCTCGCTTGGTGGAAACAACTCACCAACTTATGCCTTGATTTACCTAGGTGCGGTGACAAGACAACCAGGTGTCAACCACGGACGCCTTTAACGACAGTTGGGATGACGGGTGGAATGCATGGGTTATGCAAGGCATATAGAGATGCGGGTGCCACATATACTTACTAGATCTTTAGGCAGTGTTCTGAACCTGTAATCCTTTTTGGGGAAGACCATTTGACATATCTGTTAGGATATTTCTGGACTCTTGAGGGAATTTACCCATTTATCATGGCTAATATTTTTATTTCAGGGAACCACGGTTATGATAACCCAACTATCAGGATTCTTTTGAATTAGCCTTATTAAGGCTATTTTAGTTACATACATATTGCATATTAATGAGGTCAGACCTGAGTTTTAGGGTTCTCACGTACCACTGCTGCTATACCACTCTGTGTCAGCAGTTTCCCTCTCTTGAACCAGTGACATCATTGAGCTGTTGGTTTTGAAGCCACATCTCTGACCTCATTTCAGCCCCCCCCCCCCTTCAGCGGCAGGTAAACAACGCTCAACGCAACAGTGTGGAATGTGTATTTCAGCTGACACAAACTGCTCATCATCAGCTACTGATAAATTATAAGCCTGTTAAGGTATGGTTAGAACTCTTGAATTTCAGAAGACGGCGATGGTGTCAGGACATTTAACGGACTTATAACTCTGTTCAGCTTGTTAAGATTACACTACTGTTAAAGAACTGAGCGGCTGTGTTGACATTGAGTTGTGACTCAACTTGGCTTGATGCAATGACCAGCTTTTATATTATCAATGAAGATATGACATTAGGCTCAAAATACAGTTGTTCCAGAGACACCCTTCATTTTACCACAGCACCAATTGTAAATGTTTTTATTTTTTTACTTTTATATCTCTGGTGCTCATTTTCAGTGTTTCAAATGTCTTTTTCTCTGATTACCAAAGATAAATTACAAAAGCAATCAACAGAGTCTCTGTTCTGTATTTTAGGAGACGAGGCCAGATATTGGTCTGCTGCATGTGAAATGAACTCAGAACTCTTTGGTAAATTAATGAGAAAGAAACCTTCTAAAGTATGTGGCTATAGTAAACTCTACAGTAGAGTTACTTATTTACCTTTCTTTACTATTTTCTCAGATATTCTCTAACGGAAACAACCTTAGCTTAACAGTCTTTTAACTTAAGTCTACAAATGACTTAAATTGGCCTGTTTATATAAAATAGGTTCAAAGTGTGTAAGTGACTGAGAAGTGATAAGCTTGGATTCATTCACAATAATCAAAATGTATTACCTTTGGGCATAATATTTTTTGTAGTGCTCTTTTGGAATGTGCACATGTATATCATGTATGTGAAAACAAGAACACTTTCAGAAAAAACACCAATCACTAACATTTAAGTGTGTTACGTCTTCATCCAATGTGTCCTCCTTGGAAAGAAATGCAATGCACACATCAAAATTCACTTATTTTTATTGGAAAAGGTGGCTAAGGCCTCAGGGGCATAATCAGAAGGAGGCTGGTTAAAATCCCTTAAGCAAGGTACTGAATTGCTTTGGTATCCAGCTATTTCATTTCCACAGGCGAGTTAGCAGAATCAACTTCATAAGAGGTTTAAATCTGGACCACCCTGATCAAGTAACAGGTTGCTTCCAGGCAGGTTGATTAGAGAGTTCATAGATGTACTTCTACACCCTCTCCATGCATGATATGGTTTTCTAAATGCACATTTGCCCGTTCATAATTTAATTAAATTCCATGTTATCTAACCGACACCATTTTGCTTAATTTGGTTCTGAATTTATCAAATAATTTAATTATCCAATTCATAGTTTAATTCAATTGCATTTTAATGCACTAATAATTTAGAGATTTTTGTGAAATTGACCCTCATGAAGCTTTAATCCCTAAGAAATATTTTATTTACACAAACTTAAGTGCTGTTTACCTCTCTGTTCCTTCTGTCGGCATGAGTGGACTTTAAAATACATAACTCTTGACACTTTTACTTTGCAGAATAGACGGTCTAAAACATGGTACACATAAGGTGCTACAGTAAGAGTCTGTTTGCACAAGAATTTATATTTTAAGGAAAGATGACAATAAGCAACTTCAGCATTTACTGGTGAACGATTGTTCAGCATAACTGCCTTGGACAGGTTTATATTGTCTCTGTTAACAATCAAACGCACATAATCGGAAATACATCCTCTTAATGTAGAAATAAATGCCAGTGCATTTTCTAAAGCAAATTCACTCTAAAGATGATTTATTTGGTTAGCCATGACATTTATCTTTTTTTAAATGACAAAATCTAATTAGCAGAAATATCAAAGTATAGAATATTATTTAATCACTTTAAGGTTAGTGGTAAATATTAATCAGTAAGATCAGAAGCAATTCAAGTTAAGTGGCATGCTCAAGGATACAGCTACTGGATTGGGACTAGTATGCTAAACCACTACACCAACAGTGGTCCCCATATATAAAATACATTTATAAAACAACGTTGTTGACAATTGATGGCTCCGACTGTTAAGAGGGAGATGGGTGGGGTAGATCGTGAAATGGAACGTCTAAGGATCATCACATACTAAGGAATAAAAGAAACTGCTTCTACAGTGGTTTTGGATTGGATAAATCCTGTTTATATTTTAAAGTACATAACTTTTATATGGGGTATTAGCGCCATCTGTCAAGCACTGCAAGTTCAGACATCTAGTGTTGTCGAGTGGCATTTGAATTTTGAACCGGCATTGAGATTTAATTTTCAAATTTAAGAGCTATTAAGTCAAATGTGCGACAGCACTTCCGGATATTTAAAAATGAATAAATAATATTATATTATATACACATACACACACACACACAGGCTAGGTGGTAGTAGACAAGTGTGGTAGAGCAAACGCCATTGGCGGCTAAGTTTCAAAGCCACTTAAAAACTGGTAAAGATAAGCCAATATTTTTATTAGGCTACACACTCTTAGTCCAGTCATTTTAGTGAATATATAAGTTTTGTGCATTTTTACTTTTATTTTAAGTCAATAAACCAGTCTGAGTTTTCTTTTGCATAGACCGGAAATACAATATATGTAACTAAATTGTTAGTAGAGTACATGATGGCGCCATACAACTGAACGGTTTGTACACCCATTGAGGATTAAATACGCCAGCAGTGGACAAGTACCCCTACTTCCTCTTTATTCATCAAAAGTCAAAACAAAATTTGTGCAAGTATGCGGTCCGGGACAGACTAGTCATTAGACGGCTATTTCACCACACTTAGACACAAACGGGCACACCAACCAAGGCAGACGCTAACCGGTCGTCGGCGTTGCGTCACACAATTTATACAGATAACCAATCAAGTACCTACAAATAAAAATAACAATATGGTTAAGTTTGAACATTTTATTTTTCAAGTTTAGTTTTCAAGAAACAGACAAAAATAAAAAATATTGATCTACGTTAGTCGATTAAATATGGAAGGCCTACAATGAAACTGAAACCGTTGAACATTAGATTCAACCCCAGGAAAGAATTGGAATCGGCGGCAGATTATTCCCCTGGAAATCAGTATTGGCTAAAGAAAACGTAAATAAAACTGCATAATTTATGGCCTTGAGTTTCGCAAAAACATGCCAAAGGTATAAGAAAAGTCGCTTTTAGAAAGTCATGTATTCATGTTCCAATTCATCCCTGTTAGGTTTTTAAAACAAACTTGCAAAAACGATTGTGCTTTAGTTGCATCTGACAGTTTATGCCAGAGTTACAAAGCAAGGTGTCTTTCAACTGACCTTGATCCCCTCTGGCAGAGATGCAACACAACTAACATTCCAGAAAACAAACGTTCTCATTCCCATTTAAAATCCACAAAAAAATTGAATCAAAAGGAAACTAATATAAAAATACTCCGTCAACCACTTTAGAAAAAACAAAAAAAGTATTTAGCAGATCTGGTGTATGGTCATCGACTATTGTGCAGCACTCAGTAGATCTACTTTCATGTAGAGAGAGAGAGCATCACCTCTTTGGTACAAAGTAAAATATACAACTGTGACACAATGTTGGTACTTTTTTTTTTTTCCTTCAATGTTCGAAGGTATTTAACAATATATCTTGTCATACAAATATTAAAAAATATAAAGCCACTTGAAAAAAGTCAGTGATTAAAAAGCAACCAGAGGGAAAAATACCCTGCAGATTTCCATGGGATTTCTGTGGTACAAAGGACCACAGTAAGGTAGGTCATTTACTGGACATGTAGGATCTCCACCCCAGAGGTGTGAGAATGGCCACATTTTTGTGACACGTTAAATACAGAACTTAGTGTTTAAAATAAGGTAAATTCCCCATCATATCCAAACAAATTTAAAATATGCTAGTTATACAAAATGCAATAAAGGGGGAACGTCATGTGGGCCTTTTCATTTTCTGAAGTGTTAATAAAACTGGGAAAGTAATCAGAGGGCTTTTCTATGCTGGTGAAACTTTAATCTCACTTGGGCGTGACATTCCCTGTAAAGTATTCGAGGTGGCCAGCCCCGGACGGCCGCCACCCTGAAAATCAGCCACTGATTTTCACCTGGAACGCCAATGAGGTGACTCTTTCAAAATTATGACTTCTTAACGGCCGGGAGGCGAGGTGCAACAAACCTGACACTGAGGTCCTCAAGGGCCAGATTGCAATGTTGTGGTCACTCTTTGGCACTATACATGGAATAAATCAAGATTACCCTTTCTGTCCATGCGCTGGCCACTAACTGATCAGGACCTAAAATCACTCACCACTTCCATCAGATCAGAAACCACAAAACAAACATTTTAAAAAGCAGAGAGGAAAAATCAGTGCAACAGGTTAACCTTTCTGCAATAGCTTGTTGAATTGAGCATCTTTAGCAGCCGAGGAGTTCCACTCGAGTGGCTTCCTGAGAAAAGCAGCGAGTTCCCAATGCAACGGTGAGCCGGCTTGTGTGCCCTCTCTTTGCGTCGCTGCCTTGACGATACCTTCTGGGTAAATCGCGTCTTTCCGTTTCTAGCACATTGGATCAGCTAGAATACCCGAAACGTGAGACCAATCCTCTTTTTCCTTCAGCCATTGGCCTATTTGTCCTCAGGACAAATCCCCCGACCTGATTGCTTAAACAACAAAAAATGACAGCTGAATCTCTGAATTAAAGAAGGGTGACTATAGTCCATTCCCCATGCTCAACAAACGCTCACACACTCGCAGACAAACACATGCGCACGAACACACACAAACTCAGAGCGTTGGATGTGCGTGTGCCGGGAGCTAATGTCGCGGGCGACCTCCTTCGAAAGCCCGGTGCTCCACGTGTGCTGGAAGAGAAGAGGATTTTGTTAAACACTATCAATCTTATGCCAACATTAGAAACAAATAAGGACATAAAGAACATTCCTGGAACTTACCGTCAGACGACCTTCAGTAAAATCATTTAATTTATAGTGGATTAATGGAAACCTTCTGGGTAAAAGCACAGTTCCTTAACCACTACGCCATCTACAAACCTTTATTCTAATCACCACTCAGTATTTATAGCAGAATTTCTCAGGACTTGCACAGGGCACTTTCTGGAAATGTTTCTGATGCAAAGAGGGAAAGGGTAAAAAAGTGGGAGACCTAACGCCAAACTAAAGTTCTTGGCCGTTAATTTGTCCGTATCGTTTAGTACACCCACTAGTAGTGCCAAGGAAAACTGTAGAAACAAACCTGTGATAAAAGCACAGTCAGCAATCCTGATTCTATAAGAATTTTTTTTTTTTTTTTTTTTTTTTTAGAAATTCAACCCCTTTGCGCTGGAGTCAAGGTAACAAGCATGGAGGTTCTGCAAAACAAAACTTTACTCCAGAGTATAGAGTACTCATTGCAGTAGGGAACACCTCACTAAGGAAATCTTTGGAAATTCTCCATCGTGAACAATACAACCCAGAGAAAAATATTTGTAAAAAATGTAACCAGAGTGAGGGAAACATCATACTTACGCTTATAAAACACAGCTTTAAAGGATATTTGCGGTAGGAGTTCGTTGATCTTTCCCAAAACGTTCGCTTCAGCGGCCAAAGAAGCGTTCCCATTCCAGACCTGAATGATGTCCTCCCGATCTCGCACACTAACGCTGACGCCAACCACTTCGTCCCCTGCAGCAGAGCAAATGGGCATTTCAGCTGTGAGGTTTCCATCACAGCACTGGAAAAAATTAAGAGACCACTGCAAAATTATCAGTTTCTCTAGTTTTACTATTTATAGGCATGTGTTTGAGTAAAATTAACATTTTTGTTTTATTCTATAAACTACTGACAACATTTCTCCCAAATTCCAAATACATATTTTGTCATTTAGAGCATTTATTTGCAGAAAATGACAAAAAAGATGCAGTGTTTTCAGACCTCAAATGCAAAGAAAACAAGTTCATGTTCATTTTTAAACAACACAATACTACCGTTTAAACAGAAGAGTTCAGAAATCAATATTTGGTGGAATAACCCTGATTTTCAATTCACAGCTTTCATACGTCTTTCACATTGCTGTTGGGTGACTTTACGCCTCTCCTGGCGCAAAAATTCAAGCAGCTTGGCTTGGGTTTGATGGCTTGTGACCACCCATCTTCCTCTTGATCACATTCCAGAGGTTTTCAATGGGGTTCGGGTCTGGAGATTGGGCTGACCATGACAGGGTCTTGATCTGGTGGTCCTCCATCCACACCTTGATTGACAGGGCTGTGCGGTATGGAGCATTGTGCTGCTGGAAAAACCTATCCTCAGAGTTGGGGAACATTGACAGAGCAGAAGGAAGTAAGTTTTCTTCCAAGATAACCTTGTACATGGCTTGATTCATGCGTACTTCACAAAGACGAATCTGCACGATTCCAGCCTTGCTGAAGCACCCCCAAATCATCACCGATCCTCCACCAAATTTCACAGTGGGTGCAAGATACTGTGGCTTGTAGGCCTC
>JAOYSI010000016.1:1175515-1186474 GCA_025775065.1 Hiodon alosoides | reverse complement strand
AGCCCCCGTGCACCTTCAGGCTGAAATTTAAAAGTTCAGTAATGATGAAACCAGGAAGTGATTTGACGGAGGAAGGTTCGGTCGGCTGTTGGCACATGAGCATTCTGTGGGTACCAGACTGGGAAGAGGGGGAGTCTTTATTGAGTGATCTCCTTAGACAGGGATTCTCTAGGGCAGACAACCAAAGCACATTTAGCCTGCATGGGGAAAAAAAATCATTCACCCCAGGTGTCTTCTCACATCCAGAACAATCCATTCAACCGAGGCTGGCGCCCCAACCAAAGCCTGTTGTAATTGTCTACATTAGGATGTCTACGTAACTAGAGCAGTTATGTTCGCCTGTCAGCAACGATGGGCCGGGTCACAACCCCTCCTTACACTGGGCATCGGGTTGGAGTACAACTGATCCTCCTGAACCACATGGGGTGTTTCACCAGTCCACGATCTGCACCTGGGGTGTTTCACCAGTCCACGATCTGCACCTGGGGTGTTTCACCAGTCCACGATCTGCACCTGGGGTGTTTCACCAGTCCACGATCTGCACCTGGGGTGTTTCACAAGTCCACGATCTGCACCTGGGTGTTTCACCAGTCTACGACCTGCACCTGGGTGTTTCACCAGTCCACGATCTGCACCTGAGACATGCCTAGCTTTGGTTTCCATTTACCGACATGAAAATTCTCAGTTCAATCCAGATGAAATCTGCAGGTGGACAGCAACGTAGAAACACGGGTAATGGTAATAACACACAATAAGTGTAAGCACACCGGTCAAGGTCTAGTTTTTCAATCCCGCTCATACTCATTGCTGTCAGTCCCTGGTTATAAACTTCTGATTGTTTTGCCGTTTGGCTTTTTTGTGGTTGGGCTGCAAAAATATATTTAGAATTTTCAAATAAAGGTACCTCATGGAATCCAGTCCGCTGAGGCTAGAAGTCTAATGGTCATTAAATAAAATCAATTTCACTGAAAAGTCCATTTCAATGCAGATTACCCTAAATTACTAAATTAACTAAATTAATCCAGTTTACTGCACAGTTTGTGTGTTAGTGCTCTTAACCAATCAGGAAGCAAAGCTGAAATGACAAGACAAGTATCGCTCCTAACTGAAAGTGCAGAACTTAACTTTTAAGACAAAAAAAAAGTCTAAAAAAATATACTTTGTTACTCCTCTGCATAATATTTTTTTCCCTATTTCCTTCCTCACTAAAATTGATCTGAAAAATTCAGTTAAGCAGTGGCAGTATTTACAGATTCTAACCACAAAGGGTGAGATCAGTCACCACATAAACAAACGCCCGCCTGCCCTGATGAGCACAGCGAGACCTGATTGGTGGAACAAATGGGGGCGTGGTCAGTCGGGGTGGGCGGGGAGGATGGGCTGCCTGCAGATGGGGCAGGTGTTGTTCTCGGAGAGCCAGCGGTCGATGCAGTGGATGTGGAACTCGTGGGCGCAGGGCAGCCGGCGCAGCTTGTTACCCTGGGCGTACTCGCTGATGCAGATGCTGCAGGCGCGGCCCAGCTCGCCCTCCAGGCTGGCCTGGCAGTAGGTGCGAGTGGACAGGTTGTCGATCTGCTCTTTGGTCAGGCCGCGCGGGTGCTCCTCGTCCTCCTCGTCGTTTAGGAGGAAGAAATGTGCCAGACGCAGGATGGGCAACGTGCCGTTCTCCACCAGGTTGTTCGTGTCTCTGCTGGTTGGCCGGGCATCAGCCGGAGTCCCGCCCAATCGTCCCTGATCCTCCTCATTCGCCCCCACGCGGGCCTCACCCTCTACGTCCCGCCTTTCCTGGGCCGGCGCCTCCTGAGATCCAGACCTTTCGTTGCCGCGGATACGGAATGTCTGTGAGGCGGGGCCGGCCTCCTCGGCATCGGCCTCCGTCTCCATGAGGGAGCTGAGCTCGCCGAACCCCGTCATTATCTGACGGAGGATGGAGCGCAGCGCGGTGGAGCTGGGCTCGCCCAGGCCCGTCTCCGAGATTCGGCGCAGCGGGATGCGGATGGTGCTGACGTAGGTGCGCACGCCGGCCCGCTCCGAGCGCGAGATGGTGCGGCGGAAGCCCCCGCTGTCGCTCTCGAAGGTGACGGTGTTCTCAGCCATGCGGACGCGCGAGCGCGTGCGGCTAGCGATGCTGTCGCGGTCGCGGGTCTCCCCGGGCCGGATGCGCCGCACCTGCAGGTCCAGCATGATGGTGGGGTGCCGCCGCACCCCGCCCCCGCCTCCTGCAGCTTGAGCCTCCTCCTCACCGGCCTCAGGGGCGGACTCAGCCAGGGGCAGGGGTTCAGGCTCAGGGGCCAGATCAGTGACCTGGTCACCCGTCTCCATGGCGACCTCTTGAGTCTCGGCGGCGAGTACAGCGGGCTGTGAGGCACCAGGTGCGCTATGTGGGAGGGCACTGGTTCCAGAGGATAGGGCAGCAACTAGTGTTGACTGGGGGCTGCCTTGTACAGCTGGTTGGGAAGCACCTGTTTCAGAGGTTCCAGAAGGGACGTCAGGCAGTCTGTGCAACGGGGACCGGCTCCTCCGGGATGCCCGCCCAGCCCCACTCCTGCAGCCACCGCGCCCCCGTGCTCGAGTTCTGCTGCTGGGCAGCACCCCCTGGTGGCCAGCATCAGGTGGAACTCGAGGGCAGGCATGCCTAGCAGAGTCCTGTTCTTCACCCCCACCTTGTGTTTCGGCCAGCCGCCCAGAAGATTGATGGCTTTGGGGCTCGAGTGTCCTGGAGGATGGGGATCTCTGGGAGTGCGAGTCAGCCTGGGAGGATGGTGTCGGTGGGGGCCGCAGCTGTCCGAGGGCCCTGCTGACCCTGCCGGCCGGTAGCTCTGGGGGGATAAGCGGCAGGGTGAGTGGGGGAACAGCACCGCTCCGCGTGCGCCTCGTCTGTGGTCTCCGGCCCTGAGCAGGGCTGTGGAGGTCGGCATGGCCGGGCTGGTCGCTGAGGTCGCCGGACTCGGGCTGCTCGTGGTTGATGTTGATCTCCAGGCTGAAGCGGAACTCGCCGCTGTTGGGGTTGGTGCGGCTGACGGCGCGCCAGGTCTGGTTCCCGCTCTGCCCGCTCCGCGTGGCGTTGCCCGTGCGGCGGAACGTGTTGAGCCACTCCAGCAGAGAGTCCCCATTGGAGGCCTCCACCGCGGCTTCCACACCCCCTGCAACGGACAAAAGCGCCAGCCCGTTATCGTCTCGCTCCGCTGGAAAAGACACCCAAGCCCGGCCCTTTATAATCCGCCTCGACCCCTAAACCCCCCCCCCCCCCAGCTCCCTCTTCTGACCAGCGGTGCCGTCCTCTCCCAGAGAACTGCTGTTCTGGGGGCGAGTCTCCGGGTGGGTTTGGGCTGACAGACGTTCCTTCGCTCCATTCAGACGCTGCCTCAGCTCCTCGGCCGTGACCTCACCTGAAAATACAGAGAGTCAGAAGAACTATCGGTTGCCTGAAAAGGCAGAGAGGGGGAGGAGTTATTGCCCACCAGTGTGGGAGGAGAAAGGGTTTAACGAAGCCGAACCAGGCTGAACGAGGGCACGAGGTTTATATGGGTTAGAGCGTGTGGGACGGCTCTGGGTTTCCCACCTGGCGTGCCCAGCAGGTCGCTGTCCCTCATCAGTCTGTACTCCTCCTCGCTCAGACCATTGATGAAGTGATAGTAAGCCTCCTCCCTCCGCAGCCGCTCCTGTTGCGTGCGCCGCTCGTCCCGCCCGCCAGGAGCGTCCATTGCCACGGAAACCACTCCAGCTGCCAAGGCCAAATGTGTGGAGGGTCAGAGGACGAGAGGTTACGAACATTAGCGGCACTTGTGCCTTCCGCCTTCCGTTCAGCTGGACCCCTGCAAAGCCTAAAGCCGGCCTACTACCACCAGGGTGAGTTTGCTATAGTGATCAAGAGAGCAAGCGTGTCTGCCCTAGAGTTAATGTCAGCGTCACTCTAGGTGATACTAGTGTTATTTTTCTAGTGTAGTAAAAGGAAGTTTGACTCTGCTATACTTATCTACAGTGGGTACATTTTCAGATTCATTGGAATATAGTTGGAATAAATAGGCATCTCCGCTTTTACAGGCGGCATTGGCTCAATCAGACGAAGTGCAGTTAAAATCAGCCAATCGGTACTTACACAGCATACAAGCACGCCTGCACTGCCAGTCAATAGCGTGACTAATAGCGTAACAATGTGGCCTAACCAGAATAGCTTAAATAAATAAAGTATATAGTTTATCAGGTGAATATGCACTCCTTCAAACAGTCAGCAACGGACCCCAGCATTAAATCTCAAATATGATAAATACATGAACCCTTATGGTAATGGCAGCTATACAAAATGTTGATTGGTACCTTTTTCGTAAATTTTACACACTTTGTAACTGAAACAAGAACCACTGAATCACTGCTAACACCGAGTTTGAAAATCACAACACAATACAAATCTTTTCAGCTCCAATAAATTAATAAATATTTCCATTAATAAAAATCGACCTTCTGTCAGCTGCCAGAAACCGTACGATTAAACCGTTCAATTCTCGCTGAGGTTTGGAGGAAATGTAGTTCTAGCATAACAACCAGTATCACCACAACAAGGAAATGCCGAGAAGCACATAAACCGAGTAAACGGCGTTTCCACTCCAATCACAGCTAAAAAAACAAACAACCAACCAACCAAGTAAACAAAAGTTTACTGACATACTGCGGAGTGTCCTAACGTGTGACAGGGAAAACATGTCGGCCCCATTATGTTTTTATTGCGAAGACGACAAGCAAGAAATGCGTCTTTTAAATCTGCTGAGCCAAACCCGATTAAATCTTATTTTAGAAATAGGTAAGCTGCGATTTATCTTAAATGTAAAACTCAATAACATTACTATTAGCTAGCTAGGTATCTATCCGAGCAGCTATCTTGGCTTACCGTAAGCTAGCTATGTTTGTGATTTGACAATGACAGCTAGCCAACCGGTGATCTAAAACATTACATAGCACCTGTACAGTAAAAACCCTGATTATTTATCCGTAAACGTCATTTGGCTCACGACGAGGCATTTTAAATGGAGATTAGGTACCTGAAACCGCAGCTGTAATATGGACGGATCCGTTCTTTCTGCGATTTAGTTACAACGTAAGATGGGAACATTAGTGTTACATCCTCCATCGTCCGACTTAAACTGATTATTTAGTTCAAGGTTCCCATTCAACGATACGAATAGTACAGTGAGCTTGCTTGCTACTAAACCTAAGTATTGCACTAAACTATGTATTATAAATGAAATATTTGTATTCTATGTTTCGGGCCAGTCGTTTCTCTGCTTAAATCACGGAACCCCAGCATGAATATGTTATTCTGTAAACACTGGGTAAAGTGTTCTCCCTCTGAAGACACAATACCAAATTTTACGACACTTGGAAAAGCTGAGCAGAAAGCTCAGAAACCGAGTCTTGAAACGATACGTCACTTTGGCAGACTTCCTGGCCACGATGACAAAACTCGCTTGGCTCTGGAAAACTCTTGCATTGTGACTAAAAACTAAACTAAAATTAAAATACCATTCGTAACGATTATGCCATGCAAATATCTCATTGTTATACCATATCTTAATTGAGTTGAACTGTGGGGTGGGGCTAAGGAGAGAGGAAACAGTAAAGAAGAGTGATATTCTCCAGCTTTATATATAACGAGAAATAACGCGAACATGTAATTCAAAAAACCGCTCCAATTCGTCTACGGCCCATGGGTAAACAGCCATGAATAGCTACCTTAATGTTTTATCAGAACTGGACAGCTCCAGTGTGGCTGCTGCGCTCTCTAGTGCTCACCTGCGATACTACAAGAGTATATTCATTATTTTTCTTACGACATTGTTTTTGTTGTTGTTGCTGTTTTAAGTAAACAACTGACCTCTCACATTATTTGATTTAGAGACGATATAGCTGAGATGATTTTCCAAATAAAAGTCGTCAGTACCATGTTTTTATTTTGTCGAATACATAAGCGATCCATCTGAGCCTTTTGACATTTTAACCAGAAGACTTCAAACAAACAGTTGTCTACCGTGTTTAAACTGAGATGTAGCCTAGCTATCATCTCGGCGCGTAGGCAACCCCCCCTCAACTAAACATTGCCTGATACCTCCCTGTCATTCAGACTATATTTGGGATTTGACTGGACGCCAAAACAAGATCTGCTAATATAATCTTTATTGCGGATTGCCGATTGGCTCAGAAGATGAGCTGTCATGCGTTGACCACCCCGCGTCGAATTTTGGTCAAGCTGCCGTGGATGTAGGATGGTAGCCAGAACTAGAGGCCCTGGCTGAAAACTCACGCCTAAACGGACATTTTTGGTGAGCGATTGTAGTTAAGTAGTTCTCACCTTAACGGACGTAACTTTGAATTATTCAGTGTCCTCATACTTTCCCCGTGATTGATTTCAAAACGTTGTATCCATCAATTTTAAAAGAGAGAAATAACGGATAATTCACAGTTATATCTGAAATCATATAATTAAAATATATTATACATATTCAGAATAGCTGTGAGAAATTTCAAAATCAGTGGCCATGTGATCTTTCTTTACTTTTTATGTATTGATATTGGTTGATTTTATTTTGATTTTTTTTTTTCTGTCGCCAATGATGACTTAGCTATCGCAAAAAACTGGCAATCTACAGCATCTTATGGAGTATGGCTAAAAAGTTAATCACCCTTTTTACGAAATACCCGTAAATAAAAAGGGGAAATTAAAAGGGACGCGCTCGTGCTAGCGCCTGTGTATTCTTCCTGTCCCGTTTGGTAGTCAAATGGGTCTTGAGGCGTTCATTAGAATACATTAGTTGCGCATAGCCCCATTATAAACTGGACACATCGGATCGTTTACATGAATGGTATGGAATATGCAGCCCTGGCCACTCCGCCAACCGTTAAGAAGTTATAGAAATATAAGAGGGTTTACGTCTCGCGACATAAATTTCCCATGAACCTCGGAGATGATAGTTCGCTCTTTGCTCGATTAAAGCGTCACCGCGTATTTGCTATTTAAACGTAATTGTAAAAACTGGAATTGCGTGCATCTTACACGACGGGTTCTCCATTTGCTTTTCATCGTATTTGATCATTTGCTTTTGTGACAGTATCGGGAATTTTGTGATCCACGCTAGGCCGAGTTGCGAGAGTTCCTGTGAGCATCGCAGGGGTGTAATGAGTCGACCTTTTCTCTATCACTAACGTGCGACAGTGTCTGGGGCAAATTTGCCCTGATATCATGCCTGAGAGCTTTTTCTTATCTTTCTTCCATGTAGTGTAATTGCCCCTTCGGCAGTGACATGTTTTATGCACTTAAAACACAAATCGGCTGTTTTGTGTGAATTCTGTTTCATTTGTGAGACTTTTCGGAGCTAATTGGAAATTTTATCACGCGATATTTGACCGCACACCGATAGTCTTACGCCATTACGTCATTGCTTTGAATTTACACGAAAAAAGTTCATTTCGGTTCCTAAGATGGAGAAAAAATATGTACGAATGTAAGAGCTTTATAATGACAAAACGGTTTCTCTAAAAATGGAATCAGCACTTCTTTCAGGGTTTGCTAGTGGAAGGCCTTTTCCAACGTTCATATGATGTGACACACAAATGGGATATTGTTAGTTTCTTTGTGTCTGGGTAACTGTAAACCTTTGTCAATACAAGCTTTCTTCTCAGTTCTTGTGTCGGTCTGGGACATGTTCACAGTGCATGTAATCAGTTAATGTGTGCCATGTGTAGGGGGTTTTGAGTTTGTGTACAGTACAGGAGTGTAATGTGTTTTTTTTCCCTTTGTACAGCTGGTTGTGGGGAGTTGTGTATGTCTCATCCATGTCTCTTAAGATGCGCTGTGTGTGTGTGTGTGTGTGTGTGATTTCGTCCCCAGCAGGCTGTGAGGGTTCTGGAGGGAGGGGGCCATTACCATGCCTCTCCTGAAGAGAAACATCCAGCCGCGGCACCTCTGCCGGGGGGCGCTGCCGGAGAGCGTCAGCAGTGAGCTGGAGTGTGTCACCAACAACACTCTGTCCGCTATCATCCGCCAGCTTAGCAGTCTGAGTAAGCCACACCCCTCAGCACTCTGTAGCTACACCCCTCAGCACTCTGTAACCACACCCCTCATCAATCTGTAGCCACACCCCTGACCACTCTAGCCACAACCCTCTGAAATCTGTAGCCACACCCCTCACCACTCTGTGGCCAGAACCCTCATCAATCTGTAGCCACACCCCTCACCACTCTGTAGCCACACCCATCAGCACTCTGTAGCCACACCCCTCAGCACTCTGTAGCCACACCCCTCATCAATCTGTAGCCACAAAACCTCATCAATCTGTAGCCACACCCCAGACCACTCTGTAGCCACAAAACGTCATCAATCTGTAGCCACACCCCTCACCACTCTGTAGCCGCAACCCTCATCAATCTGTATCCACACCCCTCACCACTATTTTATGTTTATATTTAATGTTTTATGTATTTTACATTAATAACACTACCTGTCTCCACCTATCTGTACTTTCTTCACTCCACCTGTCTGTGCTCGGTCTTAACTCCATCTTTCTGTACTCTGTCTGCACTTCACCTGTCTGTGCTCGTATCCACTCCACCTGTCTGTGCTCTCTCTCCACTCCACCTGTCTGTGCTCGGTCTCCACTCCACCTGTTGGTACTCTCTTCACTCCACCTGTCTGTACTCGTCTCCACTCCATCTGTCTTTGCTCTCTCTTCACTCCACCTGTCTGTGCTCTCTCTTCACTCCACCTGTCTGTGATTATCTCCACTCCACCTGTCTGCGCTATCTCTCCACTCCACCTGTCTGTGCTCTCTCTCCACTCCACCTGTCTGTGCTCGTCTCCACTCCAGGCAAACATGCAGAGGACATCTTCATAGAGCTGTTTGATGAGGCCAACACTTTCTATGTGCGAGCCAACTCCCTGCAGGACCGGATCGAGCGGCTGGCCATCAAGGTCACACAGCTAGACTCCACTGTGGAGGAGGGTAAAGCCTGGGGTCGCCGTTAAATTCTCCACTTCATTTTTAACCCTTTAGGGTGTTTTTCTGCAGCATGAATATTGATTCCTCTCCTAAAGAGTAAATTCACTCAAGCAACAAATTCACTCAAGCAGTTCATGTTCGAAATCTTAACTGCAACATAAAACATTTTATTTCTGGAAATACAAAGGAAATATTAAAATTAAAAATCTATTAGGATGTCAGTATTTTGGCTTGTTGCCGGTTACTGCATTAACTTCTAGACTCCTTACACTGGAGACGGTTTTAAATATCTGCTACTTATTTTTTTATATCTGACCTCAAATTTCTCAGCAGAAGGAAAAATTCTCAGCTGGGTTGAATTTGGGGCATTGGTTAACATTATCTGAACGGCATGTTTGTTCATGAACACAACCTCAGTGTATTAGTTGTGTTAATGTTGCAGCTAGTTTTCTCTGTATATTAACACTCTCAGTCTCCTATGTTCTCTCTGTTCTTCAGTCTCTCTGCAGGGCATCAATATGAGGAAGGCCTTTAAGAGTACTACCATTCAGGACCAGCAGGTGGTATCCAAGAGCAGCATTCCGAATCCCGTGGTGGAGATTTATAATCTCAGCGACAAGCCGCCGCCCCTCAACATACTCTCGCCCTACAGGTGGCCTCTGTCACTGTGGAGTCCATGTGCTTCATTTGGCCTCTTGGGCTCTTAAAGTTTGATTGGATCCTACTTTTTCCCCCACAAACCATTAACCCTGTCCATTCTGTCTCTGCTGCAGAGACGACTGTAAGGATGGTCTGAAGTTCTACACTGACCCGTCCTACTTCTTTGATCTGTGGAAGGAGAAGATGCTGCAGGACACAGAGGACAAGAAGAAGGAGAAGAGAAAGCAGAAGGTGTGATGATTCGGCTTTTCACCCTGTTCAGTCTTGGTGTTTAGTTTCCCATCAGGATGGGAGTGATCCAAGGTCTACAGACTCCTCCAGCTCTGTGGAGATGTTAGACAGTCTCTCCCCCTCTCTCCTCACATTGCTTTAGGAGCAGAAGCGAGGTGAGGACGGCACGCTGCAGCGGGAGGTGAAGAAGGTGCGAAAGGCTCGGAACCGTCGCCAGGAGTGGAACATGATGGCCTTGGACAAGGAGCTGCGCCCTGACAGCCGCCACACTCGTACTCTCCACCGGGGGGCGTCCTCAGAGGGGTCCCTGTCCCCTGACAAAAGGTCTGTGTAAACCTTGCCTCCTCAACTGCTCTCATTGGCTGCCAGCACTGTGGAGATTGATCATTGGCTGTCAGCACTGTGGAGAATGACCGTTGGCTGCCAGCTCTGTGGAGAATGATCTGTCAGTTCTTTGAAGCATTGGCTGTAAATAAAAAAAACACATAATACTTATTTTCAACAAAAAAAGTAATTCTTCTCAATAACTATTGTGATAATGTGCTTTCTTTGCAGATCACATGACGACATCCCAGACTCTTCCCGCAGTGTCACATTCCCCCGCAGCCTGGCTTCAGCCAACCACGCACAAGCACTCTCAGTCGCTCATCCCTATTTGCCGGAGGACAGACACGTCTCCAGCCTGGAACACGAGTATCAAAGCATCGACATGGAATATGGTGGAGGAGCTCACCCCCTGGCTACTGAAAGCGTGCATGGCATTCTGCCCTGTCCACCTACAGACCACCGGTACACCGCTTTTCACGTGTGATCCGTGTGCGTGTGGATGAAACTTTGATGGCCGTAATGTTTGTATCTTATATGTCGGATCCTTGCATGATGTGACAGTGTGACAATGTGACAGTGTGACAGTGTCAACCGAGCCACAAGCAGCCGGACAATGGCATTAATGGACTTGAGTTGAGCGTTATAATAATGACCATTATTACAAAATGTACACAATGAAACCACAGGGGGGGGGGGGGGGGGGGGGGGGGGGGGGGGGGGGGGGGGGGGGGGGGGGGGGGGGGGGGGGGGGGGG
>JAOYSI010000016.1:1162861-1175415 GCA_025775065.1 Hiodon alosoides | reverse complement strand
TCTGTCACTCTGACCAAACAGCCCCACCAACACCCATCGGTCTGTCACTCTGACCAAACAGCACCACCAACACCCATCGGTCTGTCACTCTGACCAAACAGCCCCACCAACACCCATCGGTCTGTCACTCTGACCAAACAGCACCACCAACACCCATTGGTAAGGTAAAACCGATAAGTAAGGAAAAACCATGGAGGATTTTTTAATACTATTGTTAAAGTAGACTTGACATCTAGACAAGCTCTTAACAGTTCATTTGAATACATTACATGTGCGAGTGGCAAAACACTTGTGGGAGCAACATATTAGCAGTTAAGTTATCCACTGAAAACACACTTCATTTTCAATAAAGCTTCTTACCGAAGAACGTGAGCGCTCACCTGCGCTGTGTTTTTCATGCTGGAACACTTACTTAGTTGGTCATTTCATACGACTGTTCGTGTGCTCCCAATTGCTGTGAGCTGTGGGTTGAATGTGCACATGCTGAAAACCGTTTCTGCGCTCGAAGTAAACTAAATTAAATCTAGATGATCATTGTAAATCAAAGCAAGACAGTAAATTTAACTCAAAGCAGATTCACCTAACATTCTAAATAAAGAAATGGCGGTCCCAGTGATGAACTTGTATTGGTCTTTGTAAATAAAAAAAAAGTAATTGTACATAAAAAAACTATTAATCAAAATGTTTAACTTCACCGTTAAAACCAGTTTTCACTACAATTCCCTTCCTATGGTTTAAAAGAAAAATATATTTTCATTATTTAACAGGGAAAGCTTCTTCAGACCCTCTGTATTTTAACCCTTTCCTGTAGATGTACTTTTGCTCATCAAAACACTAGCAGACATTGCATTTAGATTGGAAACAGCAGTTGGATATCCTCTTTTCAATAGAGATGTAAAAAAAAGGTTTGTGAAATAAAGTAATAATACAGTGATACAATCAAATCCAGTAAATTCACACATTCATTTACATTATTAGCTGTCCAACATGTTGGAGTCATGTTCAGGCAACAAAATGGTGACCGATTTGAATTTACAATTCCAATTTACATCTCCAAAAAATAATGCAAATGAAGCAAAATCTTCATGTATTCCAGTTGGAGAATTTGATCTTTAAGCCCCGAACACTCAGAATCATCGCTCAATGAAATCTCCTTTTGCACTACAACCAGAGTTGCAAAATGTCAGATTGGATGCTGAAGGGCAAGTATAACCTTGCCCTAAAGTGTTTAGCATAAATGCTCCTAATTAGCTTTTGAGGCAGTGTTTGTCCTTTAGGGAGTAACTACGCAAAGCCAGGGCTTTCATTGCCAGCGTCCTGGCAGCACGCTTGCTTCGTGGCACAACCTGAAGCAACAGAATTAAAATCGGTCTTTCTCAACAAAAGAGGGGATAAGACGTCTCTGGAGATGAATAACCCTCCCACAAAATAGCAAATCTTTAGGCCAAGCTGGAAAAGAGCCCACACACGTTCCTTGTGCTTTTAACAGGGTCTTGCCGAAGTTAAGTATACCCCTACTATCACTTGCTTATCTCCTCATCTCTTTGCCTCCACTTCCTGTTTGCGTGCGCACCCGGCTGACACAAACTAACCCCTTTTAATTGCCCCCGAGGTGGAGAGCGACAGAGGGCCAAGGCTTGGTGAAAATAATGTATTATTTATTCGGGTGTTCTGACGTCCACTCTGTGCCTCCTAGGTTTGGGTAATAGATTAATGAGGTCACATTAACATTCTGCTCACAGTCCAGAACATGTGGACTGTTGATAAAAATTAGATTAGGCCTTCCTAGATTAAGCACATTTACTCAAATACATGCTCAGGTACTTGCTACTAACACCATGTAATGGCATTTTACCATGCATAATGCGTCTCCCATTACCAGCTACATTAAAAAAATCCAATAAAACAATGTAATTTATGTCAAAAAGTAAGAAACACTTACCAAATGTATCATTATGGCACCGAATGTCCGTTATTTAAGGCATTAGGGTAATTTAACAATGTCAAGTTGAACGTGTAATGGGTTTGATGGATTTTTGTTTCTCTCATGGTTTCATGGCTGATAATATTTTTATAGTCTTTTCTTGTGTACTTTAGCCATTTAAGAGCTGAAATGCAAGAAAATTGTCTGTCAATTGGACAGTTATTTCTCACTAAATGTTGTAGCACTTACTGTCATTTATTGTGATCAATGCTTAATAAATTATGATTTTTCACCTCAGTTTAAGAAATAAATGTTCACCACCTTCTGAATTCCCGCAGGAGTCTGGGCGGCTCGAAGCGTTTCCCTAATTCATGAAAAGTGAGGAACCCTAGCTGTCCAGAAGACCAGAAGTGCTGGCATTCCGTAAATTGCTTTTGTAAATTCACTTGATCTGAAATAGAACTTAACCTCAACTTTCATTACACTGAAGCTGAAAGTACTGAGGGAGGAAAATAAATAAATAAATGTGGGGACGACCAAACTGACTGCAGCCTTGTTTACAATATTGAAGTGCAGCATTGTGGCGCATTTATGATTGGATTACAGTGATTGCACTCACTGTATTGAGTTATCAAGCATAATGTCAATGCGCTTACCATCTTCCTGTTCACTGGGAAACAGTCTCTTTGCATCAAACCCAATTTGAATACATTGTTAAGTCATGTAATGATTTCCAAACCATACTTCCACCCAGAACCCATTCATTATTATCACTATAAATGCCATTATACAGTACTTTGGGAAAGGTTGTGCTGATTAAGATAATTAATCATCTTCCTACGTAAAAAATGTCATAATAACAGTTTAATTTGCATAATTCAATTATTTGTTAGTCTGTAAGTAGTGTAGCATTTTAATTTGTAACCTATCATGACAATGTGGTGATCCTGAACAAAGATACACAATTTAAGGATTGGTAAGTAATGGTATAACCTGTGACCAAATGTGGATAAGGTCTGGTTTGTTGAACCAACATTTATCTCTTTTCAAAACATTGCAGACAGCAAGACCAATGACATCAAGATGACATAATGTGCAGTTCAAGCACAAATGACCCCACAAATGATTAATGCATTTAGATGTCAGAGAAATGCAACTTTCATGAGACAAAGGGTAGGGGTGCGGCCAGAGGCCTATGGAATTTTCAGGAAACGTCTGCCTTTTTTTTTTACAAATAAATAAAAAAGTCAGAAACTGCAGCCAGACATGATGAAGAAATCTGGCATCATTGCATCACATGTTAAGAAAAAAAAATTTCATTTTCAATCATGAAGAATCAGACATCATAAAGAAATACCTACTAAAAGACCTGGCCATTTTATTAGGTATTTTCTTCATGATTCTTCACGATTGAAAATGACATTTAAAAAAAAAAAAAATGTGTGACTCAAAAGACACCACCATTTGTTATACTTTGTAAGTTAACTTAACCAATTAACCAAAAAAAGCCTCCTCTGCACACGATTAGCCAAGTTATCCTCTGCCAGGAAGGCCTTCGTAGCACCATCTACTGCTAAATCCTATTCACCACATTCTCTGTTGCGTGACTTGGGTTGAAATCTATCTGAGTCGACCCCTCCTGCCCTTTGACTTGCCCCACAGGGAGAAATTTCAACAGCAGCTTCCTGAGAAGACGACCCATTAAAGCTTATCTTAACATCAATCTTTGTTTCACCCGCCTGGAATGTTAATGTAATAAAAACAAATGAATAATACGTATTATTGTATTATTATGTATTAATACAAATGAATTAAATGAATAATTTGTTTTGTATCATTTGTGGATGCAGCATGTGCTTTTTTTTCTGACCTAGGCTGAGATCAATTTAAAACATTGGAAACTCGCTAATTTACATAACTGTATTTAATAGTGTTTTACTTTTTATGAGCAGAATAAATAATATACTTACAACAACGAGAAAATGCCATTAAATACAATATTATTAGATTATTAAACTCGTCAAAGTTTTGGTTTAGTCCCAGCGCTATTCCCCTGTCAAAACTTAAATAATTTAATATGCTGAAGTAATTTAGTATGTGCTGAATGAATTCCAGAAACGGCAAGACCAACCCAGCGAGGGGCCTGCCAGCATCAGACACATATTAACCGACTTGACAATGCTGCCTCAACATGGCTGGCAAAGCAGCTCTTGAAAGCTGCATAAGTTTTAACTCTGCCAGTCAAGAACCCAAACCCCACCGGTCAAGAACCCAAACCCCAGCGGTCAAGAACCCTAACCCTGCTATAATATCCACCAGCAGACATAAAATTGGACATTGCTCAAACACTACTTGAGTCCATTCAGCTGCAATTGTGAGACAGCGGAAAAAAGCCATGTTTCAGGCACATCCCGGGATGTGTTTAGATCTCTGTAAAACTGTTATTGACCATGGAATAGAATTATACATACTAATACATAATAATACACGACCCAAACATGCCATAAAAATAACAAGCCGTAGGTTTCTAAACTGGAACCTCTTACACAGAACTGTACAACATCATCTAATCTCAATCATGATTTATCGATCATGAGATAGTAGCTCTGCTTTGCTAGCTCCTGTATAAAATTTGTTAGAGCTCCATTCTCTTATTCTTTACTGTGCGTCCATATCGCTGTCAGTGAGCATTCCACCAGTAAGATCTGTAAATTATCCATGATCACTGCAAAATGGCTATACTCCGTGACAAAGCAATTGAACAAAATTTCAGATTACGTTGCACTTTTTGCTGTTCTAGGCACCGGCTCCTTATTAGCTCATCCAAAAGAATGCTTTAGACATACAAATGAGACATACCATTTTGCGTGTCACAGATAAACCATTTAAATAAACCAAGTTTATAGTTAACTTGCTAGAACAAGCTACAATTCAAGCTACAAAGCTACAATAACTTACAGGTCAGATAACAAGGCTATGAGGTAAATTATCTAGTAACATTAGCCTGATAATAAGTAAATAAATAGGCTATTGACACTTCATGATTCATCTCTGCGGTATGCAGTCCTCAATCTTTTTATTATATACTATAAAACAGTTGAGAGTGGGGGCCAAAGTGGACAGTTTGAATTTGAATTTAAGGCTTCTTTTCTTTCTTTCTTTCCCCAAGTGGTTTTGAATTGGACTAGAAAAGTCGGTTAGTTCATGTTTCTAAGCAACCCTGTGTTTGTATTTTCTGGGAGCTGATAAACAAACTCCTTTCATCTACACACATAACAATATGTGGCACTGTTCTTCAAGCCCTTTTTAAATCTACAATAGAACCATTGTGGGACAATAGCGGCATTGTGAACATTGTGTCGTTTTAAACACATTATTTCCTCTCTTCCTGAGTTCCTGCATCAGTCCAAGGGGTGGCAGCAAACATGTTTCTTTTTGCAGTTTGTTTAAGAGATGGAGAACTAGAATCAACCACTGCATATTTATATTGCTAAGCTCTGATCATTATTTAAAGGAGTTTCTTCTCAGGGACAGTCCGAGTACAGCACAGTAGCCACTGTGCTCGACACGCACCAAATGTCTTCATGTGTATTGACAGAGGAAGGCATGCAGGGAACGTTTGTTTTTTTAAATTGCATTGTATAAAGGAATACCGAGAGTACATGAGAGTGCTGGTGCAAGTGCATAAAGTGCCTTTGTCAAGGGTACAACAGCTGTTCCTGGGACCTAAACCCAACAACCTTTCAAGTTCTCAAAAAAAAAAAAAAAACACATGGAAACTTGTTAACTGACTTAGTGTAGAACATGAAACAAGTCTAGTGAGGAATACTCACCCACAATTACTTGACTAAGCAATATGCTGCGGGGGTGTAAGTCAGAGTTCTTTGACCATTGTGTTTCAGGGTTTGAATTTTATTTTCCTTCACTTGGTTTTGAAAATTTTCTCTCTTTGTAAACAACGTTTAGAATTCAGCACCAGTCTAATCTGAGAGTTCAACACTACAGCTTTGTGAAGCCTTATACAACTTTACAGTTCACAGTTCTCAGTCCTGCTTGTAAAGTTTTGCACACCATTGTTACGCAACCACATAAGAGCAGATTGTGAGGTTACAGCACAAAATGTTTGTGTATGTGCATGTGATGGCAGTAGTGATGAAAGGAGGCGGAAGAGGGGGGCTTGGCAACTGCAATTTGCACTAATTTTCACATTTTTTTGTTGCAAGCGCGTGCTGTCCTGGGCTTGGGCCCGCTGGGCAGGGGAGGCTATTCTCCGGAGATGGGAGCGTGTGATAGGACAATGGGCAGAGGCTGGAGCTGGGGTCCAGTTGCATCACACCTGCTGTGTGAATAAATATCACGCTTCATTCTCTAACGCTGTCAGTCTAGCGTTTCATGCGAGCTCCAAATTCATCACTTTTCTCTGGAAAACAAAGGGAGCAGAGGAAAAAAAATAGAAATGACTTTCCTAGGAGGTAGAGAGGGAGGAAATATTCCAGGCTTCAGAAACGCACAACATATTACTTAGACTCATACACAAATACACATACTCTCTCTCTCTCTCACACACACACACACACACACACGCTGAATTATTTTGATTGAATTGCCCGCCCCATGTGGTAAATTGCATTGGCCCTCCATTTGAAACTCGTAAGAGAAGTCCTTATCAGAGGGAGTGTTTTAATGTATAGGAGACCGTCAATAAAAATGTAAAGCAGGGTAAAGGAGTGATTAAGCGATGACCTATTCAGTGCATCAAACCCCCAACAGCTTTTTGGTTGTAGCGTTCTTTGTCAATGCTGTCACGAAAGTGTCACGCTAAAAGAAAAAAAAATGCTAATGATTTAACATCCACTTGTGAGGACCAGGTGTCGGACGGTTTATTTCTTAAACAAAGCAATACAAAAGGAGGACACTAATCGTAAACTTATGGAATTGTGTTGACATTAAAAAACTTAACGTAAACGTAGACCATGTTCCATTTTAAGGAACATATTTTATTGGGGGGAAAAAATAAAACATGACATCACGGTTACACCAGTCACTCAATTTAAACAACAGAAGACCAGGCCGAAATGCGTTGAATATCGAATGATTAAAGTGAAGTAAAAGGACTACTTATTCAAGCAACTATATTACTGATAGGCCATAATTCCCTCCTAAGCCGTTTACTGCACTGGCTGCACCTCAAGAGATTATGGAATTAGCAACACCGCCTGCCTCTTTTGTTTTCCTGCTTTCTCCAGATTAGCTCATCTGACTTGAGCAGTGTTTCGACTGGTTTCGAAGGTTTTTTTTTTCATTTAAAACATATTTTTTAAAATTAAATTTACAATGTTTGGCCAGTTTTAGGGTCAGACTCATAATGACACCCCGGCTCATAAGCACCAAAGACTTCACCAGTCTTCATTCAGTTAAAACATCTTAGTAGGGGTTGCAGTATGCTGTAACCTGGAAGCGTCTAACGGCACTAGTTTTAGACCTTATTTGTACACAACGATTTCAGTAGTAATTTCATTTGCAGTTTTTGCAGAAGAGCTATTGGGTAATGGAAGGTGAAACTGCCTGTTCTTGTGGTATACAAACTGTCCCCCATATGAGCATAAACTTAGCATACGCTAAATTTACACAGGAAAGTTTATATATATATATGCCCCATTATATATTTCAAAACTAGAATAATAACTTTCTGAAACCTGGCTGGTTTCTTTCCCTTCCCATGTTATTGTTATCATCCACCATTCTCTGTTCAAAGCTGGGCTGCTCCCTAGACCCAACAGTCCCTCCTACATGTCCCCCTCCCCTTTCCACCTCTATGTCTGCAAACAGGACTAGGACTCTTCCCACACAGTGAGGACTGGGGCCAAGGCTTTCCCATAATCCTGGAAATTGGCTTTATAATTTCATAATCTTTTCTTAAATAGTAAAGTCTTCTGAGCTGATGGGCCCACGTCTGAGGTCTAAGTAATGGTGAAAATGAAGATGTGTCAGTAGCTCTTCGCTGTGCACTCTGGTTGACCGAAGTCAAAAAGAAAGCAATTGTCCCCCACAGGAGTCCTCAACCAAGCTGACCGCTCTGGGCTTTTCTTCTCAGAGGAGTCTAAATTTGGGGGTGAAATATGGTATCCCGTCCTTTATGAGACCTTGGCTTGTACTTGAAGGATTTAAAAACTGTGGTTAGGCCTCACGGGCACAGGACCGGATTCTGGTCTTCAGATGATCTGAATAAATCCAACATAACCAGACTAATTGGTCCGGCTTTAATCCTGGAGCGTGCTGACTGCCTTCTATGGCTGTCCATCGCTGTGATCACAGCAGAAGATAATGTTTTTCTCCATGCACTGTATGCTGCTGATCAAATGGCTGGCACATCGCATGGCACTGCATGTTTCTAATGTGCAGTCGGGGGTCCAAGTGCTGTCGGGGGTCTTGTGGCGGTTCGGTTGTTTCTGCTCTGCAGGCGTCCTGGTACAGTCGGTGGTCTTGCGGCGGCTCTAGTGTGTCTGCTCTGCAGGTGTCCTGGTGCCGTTGGGGGTCTTGTAGTGGCTCCAGCAGAGATCCGTTCTTGCACCAGGATGTTCTTTAGACCAGTGTTCATGGTACACATCCGACAGGTGCAGGGCAACACTGCCATTCCAAACTGCAGGCAAATCATTATACCAGTTTAATTTGTGTATGTGTGTGGGTTTTGTCTTCAAAGCCTCACCTGCGATAAAAAAGCAATGTTTCAAAGGAGTATAATTTATAAAACTGGCGTACTCAGTAGTGTGGTCAGTGGGCTTATTTCTCTCTGAGCCTATAATGGACTGAACGCCTGTATTAACACATCATATCACTTCCAGAATCACGCCAGTTAATGATATATGAAAACCTTGTATAATGATCCCTTTAAAATAACTGTCGTCAGTGTATTTCATGTGGGCGAAAAATCTAATTTTCCACAAATCACATTCATAGGCTGGGACTACAGGGCACCTGAGGAGTGTGGATGTATGTTTCTCAATAACGGAAAAGACAAGGTCCAAAAGACCGAGCTTAGGAAAGATAGCTAAATATTATGCTAATGCACCAGTCTTTACACTGAGTGCTAATCACTGCGACCCTGAGTTAAAGGGCTGGATAATTAATTCTAGAGTACTAGGTTATCGACCGTGGCTATTGTCTAGGAAAATGGAAAGAGAGAAAGGATTCATCCCTTTTGTCTGTGTTTAACAAGGAATATAAGACAGGCTGAAACTTGTCCACCGAGGACTCTTCAAAATTAGAGCAAGAATGTGCAAAAAGAACATTCTGTAAAACTTCAGAAGGTGGGGAAAAAAAGTTGTGTGTCGAAAATATGTCCTTACAATGTCGTTCTTCTTTGAGAAAACCTGTAGGCTGGACTGCATGTTTGGGCACGAAGAATAAGCCATAGTATTGAACACCTGATATTACCTCACACTGTGCAGTACCTATTACAACCTATTGACCCATTGTTTATTTTTTTGGCTTTTTTGCTTTCTTTGATCTGGATCTGTATTTGCAATCCTCTTTCTTCGCTACATTTCAATCATCCAATTCACAAATGAACATTGTGCACAAGTACCTGATATGGTTTAAAATTCAGGGTCAAGGGAAAGGAAAGATCACCGCCCTTTAATACATTCTTGGTTGCTTCAGTAGTATTCAAAGACTCAGTTCATATTTTTCTATCTGTTAAAGAAGGAGACACATGGCTTCCAAAAAAGTGATGTTTTAGGTCCAATTCAGTCCCTTGTGGAGCAACATTTGAATGCAAAAGTATACCTGAACATCGTTACCAATCAGCCGCACCCCTTCATGGCAGCAGTGTATCTATCTGAGAACAAGTTCTTCCAACAGGATAACATTAACAGGATAACGTTAACAGGATAACGCGCCATGTCCAGAAATGATTCCGGGATCATGACAGTTAATTCGACTTACTGCTGCAGCCTCCCCAATCACCAGAAAGCAATCCATTCTAGCATTTGAGGGTAGAGAAGGAAGGGACTATTTGGACTAGATCCTCCACCATCCAATTTGCGACATCTATGAGACGCAACGGGCCACCATCCCTGTGGCTCGCTTTTGCGAGTCCATGCCCCGAGAAACTCAGGCCGTTCCGCAGGTAAAAAGGGGGACCAACTCGCTATTAGGCAGGCACACCTAATAATGTGGCTGCTCAGTGTATATATCTATTTATCTATATCTCTCACACTTTCTATTTAATATCCCATAATCCAGTCTCCACAGCCTCAGGAATGTTAAACTATGCAGCATCCCCACATTGCGCAAATCTGAGGTGAATTATTCATTAAGCCACGGGGATGAGAAGGCAAACAAGCCCATTTTGTCAGCAGTTGGGTCGGCGAGGAGAGCAGGGGCTGCTGGGAGAGCTACCACCTTCACAGGCTCGACCTGCTTGGCTGCCGCTTGCTGGGGAGAAGACCAACGCAATGAGAGTCTCCCTAATGCATTATTCATGTGAGAAAAGATGCCTGTGAAAAAATAGGGAAACGACATGCCTGAAATCACACATATCCCCCTGTTGGTTAATGCCGGTCAAAAGTAGAGGGTTATGAATGCCAGAGTGCTGATGGGTTATGAAATGCAATCGAATTTACCTAAGCGTCGAAGAGCTTAAAAAGAAGCCCAAAATTTACACCTGCTAATGTTGCTTAACAGGTATTTACTTAAAAATATCTGCATAGAATTCCTGTCAGGGAAAAAAAAAAAAAAGTGTGGAAGAGAATTGCTTTTTAGAGGTATGAAAACATATTATGTTTTGATAGGTGTGTATTACTTTGGAAAATTTACATTTGTTAAGTGCTTCAACTGACTCCACATAAGAGGATTAAAAGATGAAGTGTTTGGAACAGTTTTTTTTTTTCTTATGTAGTTTTTATGATGCATAATGTCTGCTGAAAGGGTTGATTGACTTTGAGCTATGCAAGAGAAATGAAAAAACACATCAAATGGAACATTGGACTTATTTACATAAGTACAATTAGTATCCTCTAAATAGCAAAGGAGAGATAAATGTTCAGCTACCAGAAAACTTTAAATATCGAAGGAATGCTACAAAACCGACCATGAAACCAAACACTCTTCGCCTGTGATGCCGCAGCTATGTACACATCTCACACCCTAATGCAAAATCACAGGCAAAAGTAAGCTCCTCTCAGCTGACAGTCATGCCTATCACTACTTACCTCCTTGCAGATTCACGAGCATGTGTGGAAAGGGATTCGAAGTACTAATCCGACTCATTGTTCTATAGACACTCACTCACAAATCTAGCAGTCTTTAGGGTTATGTTGCCTCAACAAATCTACAAATTCCCATATAGTACCTTAAAGTTTAGTTTTAGCTAATTTATTAAGGTAAACATATTGTGCTGCCTTCTTTCACAAGGAAATGCAGTTAGAGACTTGGTGAACATTAATATAAATAAAATAAAATGTGAATACAAGAATATCATTCCCTGTCTCTCCTTTTTATTATTATTTTTTAAAATAAAACCAAGCCAATGGAAGCAACACAGTCTTGCTGAAGATGAAAATCAAGACACCTCATGTCCCTCTTCTAACTCCCCATCAATTCTCACAGCAGGACCCTCTATCCCAGATATCTCCTGCTCCTCCTTAAAACAGGACCTACATCAACTGGGAAGGACAGATGCTTTGGAGAGACGTTCCTGAAAGAGAGGTTAAGGGCATGATGAAGGGCAAATGCAAATGAAACAAATGCCAGGAAAATGGTTTACAACACGCAAGCCTAAGTCATAGGCTTACATTGATAATGCAAGCCTATGACGTGAAACCTACATGTAATTCACACCACCTTCACTTCTACAAGCAGACAGTGTTTCAGAAACCTGCGTGGAACATCCAGCTGACAACCAAAGCCATTCACAAGATATGGGATCTTACCATTGTTTAAAAATGTTGTTAGAGTGATGAATGATGAATGCACAATATGTTTCATTTCTTTAATAGGAAGAATCACATGCTGCTTTTTAACAACACTGATATCACTTCATAAATTGCGATGTTGTTGCTTATATTTACAACAATGAAAATCGCTGTCATTTTATAGGAATTAACAATCTTTCCACAGAATCAGTAATCTGGGATTCACGAGATCCACTGTTATTGAATAGGTTTATAAGCGGAGCAGAAGGTTACTCAATTTACCAAACAGGAATAAAATGGATGTTGCACATGGGTTAGCATAGTGCGGTTATCACAAAAACAGAACCCAAGGAGAGGATAGCTGATCAGTAAGTAACACTGAAACACCAGACCCCATACAAATCTCTGTATCTCCTTCTGATTATATGTATTCTAAACTATGTCTATTTAGTTTCCCACTTCAAAGGGGTGTCATAAGGTGCTTCCCAAAGATAATAGAACCACAGGTCATAACCCGGGTATGGTTCATCTGGCACTAATTTAGAAAGATAAAAAAGGGTCGTGTGCGGCAGCTTCCCCCCAGCTCTATTCTCCTCTCATCCAAACAAACTCAATAATTTACAGAAGTCCCTCATTCACCTCCCTGCGCCCCTCGTCCGCCTGCTCGCCTTCCTCCACACCACCTTTATCTCCGTCCATCAGGACCACTCTCTCCC
>JAOYSI010000016.1:1150550-1162761 GCA_025775065.1 Hiodon alosoides | reverse complement strand
AGGGTTGAGGTCAGGGCTCTGTGTGGGCCAGTCAAGTTCTTCCACACCAAACTCATCCAACCATGCCTTTATGGACCATGCTTTTTTGCACTGGGGCACAGTCATGCTGGAACAGAAAAGGGCCTTCCCCAAACTGTTTCCACAAATTTTCCACAAATATATATATGTATGACCACCCTTTGCCTTTAAAACTGCATCAATTCTCTTAGGTACACTGTTTTATCAGACAATTGGCAGGTAGATTGTTCCGAGAATCTTGGAGAACCTTGGCCACAGTACTTCTACAGACTTTGGCTGTCTGCCTTGCTTCTGTCTGTCCAGGTAATCACAGGCAGCCTCGTTGATGTTGAGATCAGGGCTCTGTGGAGACCATACCATCTGTGGCAGAATTCCTTGTTCTTCCTTCAGAAAATTAGTGTTTGGACATCTTTTTACTACTGACACACGAATGCAGAAGACAAAAAATAAACTTGAAAGACTACATTTGTGTAAAAAAGCCACTGTGTGTGTGTGTGTGTATATATATATTACCCATCCTGTCCATGCCAGGATGGGTAATATTGTAAGTGTGGGACAGAAAGTGGAAGGGATGTGTAATGAGCATGCTTGCCAAGGCAGCGCTTTGAATTAATGCAACCCAGAGTGGCTCAGCCAGTAAAGGCGCTTGCCTGAGCCCAGGATGGTTCTCCCATTCAGATTCACTAAGTCGAGCGTGGACCGGGTCACTGATGACTGTGGCTGGGACTTCCAGAGCAGATGCACTCAACAGACAGTTGTGCTGGCTGGATTAGGGAGTGCTTAAGTCGGCTCGGGGTGTGCTCGACTGCGGGCGAAGCGTGAACCATGTGGCTTACTAGCACCTGCACGGTAGCTATGCTGTCAATGAGGGACATGCCTCTTCTCCAGTTGGCACTGAACCTCTCTTACAAACTGTGTGGCTCTCGGAGGCGGTGATGGGAGAAAAAGTTCAATGGTACTTCTGCCTTGCTCCCATGTGGTTTCAGGTCTGTTGAGATGTGATACGGGTAATTGCCGATTCCAAAAAGGGGTGAAAATGAGAACAATCTGACAAAAATCTCCCCATCTGTCTTGAAATGTACAATAGCTTCTATAGCAGGTCAATTTTTTTTTTAAACATATTGAATCTATAGATACATTTAATCAACCCAAATGTACCCTTTAGCGCCACTCTTGATTAAATAATATCTTACATGGAGAGACGCTCTAATCAGTACATCAGAAATGTTTTATTTACAAGAGTGGTGTAAACTGTCAACAGTCATTTAACAAATGGCGATCCTTTTATTGTGCGTTGTGTGCTCTATATAATCCCAGGTTATGTAATATAAACTGAATTTATTTGCTTTTCACTCAGTCTTTCACTAAAGTTTTAATGCAAAAAACACCCGTTGTGTCTGTATTTAGAAATTCCCCTGGGACATGCAGTTCTTGTCAACGTAGTTTAAATGCCTTTAAAGGCAACATTCAGTGTACGCCTTTCATGGGATGGTTAAAGAGAACAATATGTTGGGAGGGATTTCACCTCAGCCACGTGCAAACACACAGGACGGTGTGACAGCCTTTGGTGTGCTGGTACAGTGAAAACAGCAATGAACATCTGGGAATAGCGACGATGCTAAAAGCATTGTATTTGCATTGGATCATCACTTGTCTCTCCGTTTAGCTATGCATGCTGTAATGAACATCTTAATGCACAATGTGACAAACACATTGCAAAGGATTCGGATTACTGAATGTCAGTAATGGAGCTTACTTTTACCGTACTTCTCTGTACAAATCAAAAATACAAATCATACCCATGGTCTATACAAAAAGAAAAAGGCTGGCCTCCACCCGTTATTGATATTATAGAACTGATAACCTGGTATGTTCGCTCAAAACTTCATTCACTTGTCAACAAATAAAGTAGAAACTATTGATGATCTGCTCCGGTATTGCGAGGGCAGATTACAGATAGTGTGAAAGCGTACTCCGCAGCTGACAAAAGATACAACGTATCAGTTTATCATCATCGTCTTTCCTGCAGCGAACCCCTTTAACGGGACACCGTAGCTTTCCGAACCTCAGACCAGGGGCCCTGTGGAATCGCCGGGCCAGTCCTCTCTTTCAGGGTAACCATAATTATGAAAGTACGCCAGTGCTGAGTGAGAGCTTAAGTGAGGATTAATTTCTCAACACTGATAACTAACAGGCCATGCTAAGATGTCATTAAATGAAATTTAATATTATTATTATTTTTCAAATGTGATGAATAGGCAGAGCGATCTACATTTTCAGCCGGCCGCCTCTCGCCGCCTCCGCTGAATGGACTCCAGGGGATATTTTCCGTATTCAGAAAGAACCTTTCAAGGTTGAATAAAAAGGAATAGTGGGGGCTCAGGGAGAAGGAAGTGATCATCATTTTCACCTTCAGCTCCTCTTTGATGTGGCAGAGTCAATTTTTAATCAGCAGCCATCAGACTTGGCTTCATTTCTGCTCACAAAGTCCTATTACTCCGCCACTTTCTGGAAGGAGGTGATAAGGACAATGCTCTCCTTTTTCCCTTCATAGAGCCTGGCGAATGATGTGCTCCTTTGGAGAAGATTGATAAAAAAAGGGAAAAAAAATTGAATGAGCATGTAAGTATAAAGGTCACCTCTCCTACTGTGTTAACCCTTTCTTTCTCAAAGACACTAAAGAGACTGGGGTGTGTGTGTGTGTGTGTGTGTGTGTGTGTGTGTGTGGGGGGGGGGGTTAATATATTTAGGAGTGCAAACTCTCAGTTTAAGAGCAGTGTATGTTAACGCACGGTCAGTCACAGTATGACGGATAAGCCCGCCCAACTCATGTTTTTTTGATTGACCCCACCTTAAAGATGTTACCTCTGACCCCATGCCAAAAATGCTTGCTGACCGCAATGAGTAATCAGACCAAATTTATATGGGCATCCTTCTACCCTCATTGTACCCTAATCGGGTACAGATGTTCATCCGTGTGTTTTGTAAAAGGAAATTTACAAAGCGTGTTGTTAGATTATGAGAAATGCAATGCTTGCAGAAGAAGCCTACAGCTTATAATGTTATTATTTTAAAGGGAAAGAATTCCCGTTTACATTATTTTTCATTTCCTGATAATTTAACATGCAGGCATTATATATTCAAATAATGAGAACTATCTGCAGCGAAACGCATTGCCTCCAGTCCTTCAGTACAATAGTTAAGTGCACTTCTTGAAAGAAATTTCCATTCTAAATCCCTTCATAAAAACTCTTGGAAACAGAACTCTCCTTGTGTGTATAGAAATAACCCCAAAACCATTTTAAAATATAAATTTAACTAAGGCCGGGGCCAAGTCTAAATTGTGACCCACCCGCTAGTCGGCAATTTCAAACCTGGTACAACTTGGTCTGGGCCTAAGTCAAATTAAGATGATAATAATAATATTAAAAACAAATAATTAATAAATAAATAAAAACTACAGGATAAACGGAATGCTGATTTATAAAAAAACACCCAAACATTTCTAGATCTGCTAAATTGCTAAATTGTTTGAACTGCTGTTGTTGAAGGGCTGCACACTAGTGGCCAAGTTCATACGGGCAAAATGGGAATTTAGGGATTTACTGTGTCCACATGTCTCCTTTTAAACTCATCTGAAACATCTGTACTATAAGGTGAGTGAACAGGGATACATGCTAAACACATTTCCAGCAAAATACTGGACCGGGAGTACTTTTAATTTTAAGCGTAAAGTAAAACAAAGTGCCCCAGTTACTGTTGCAATAGTCAAAATTCCTGTTGGCAAAGGCTTGAAGTGGTTACCAAAAAAAAAAAAGAAAAAGAGAGATGCTAATTTTGGTTGAAACACACACACACAAAAACACTGAAACTGCACATTTTTATGTGTGGTGAGATCTTCCAAGAGACCACACACATTAAACCACATGTTCATTAAGTAAAATTACTGCAGTAAGACCAGAATGAGAGAAAGCCTAATACTGGTTTCTTTGTGCGAGAATATTTCTTTTTTTAAAGCAGTGTCCAAAATAAGAGCTTGTATTTGACCCGCATTAATCCGCTAGCCAGGCTAAAATTAGTTTAAAACACATCAAAAGCAAGCTTAACCTCAGTAATACTTTCCCTGTTCTCAAGAACAACAAATCATCATTCTCATCATTGTTTCCAAGGGGGCTCTTTCTCTCTCTGCGGTGCCTTTGGCATGAGCTGTAAGCCTTAAAGCCAGCGATTTTAATGACTGTGACTAGGTATGTGTGAGTGTATGTCTATATACACAAAAATAGCTGTATATTATTCCCTTCTTTTTTTTACTGTGACAGTGCAAATGACTAATACCACTAACAAGCCTTGCCTTTCCTCATTAAAATATATAATCCCTGGGAGAAAAAAAAAAAATATATATATATATGTCGGTTTTTTCATGTTGTTCTGCATCTTGGGGATAACAGGGAATGTCATGTTCAAGCTTCTGGATTTGCTAACAGTCTCTCATTAAGACAGTAAAACGGGCCCTCTTTCTAAGGAGAAGAGGCATTTCAAAGAGCAGGCTTAAAGGTCCCCTTGTTTAGTTGCATAGCCTCTCTTTGCCTCCCGCATTCCCTTGTTTTAATACCACTGCATTCATTGCTGTTTGAAGCACGGTTCTCCACATTCAAAGGAGGAAGTTTTTGGAAAGGGTTCTCTATTGTTGAAGTTTGGTGAGACAAAGCGAGATTGAGGAGTTAGCTGAATGATCAAACGTGGCACCAGGGTAATAAAAGGACTATTTGATCCGCTTGGGCGCGATTACGCAACGCGTGATTTCGCATATTTATAGTCAGGCTTGCAAATTACCAAGTCAATGACATTTTCTGTTTATTTGTTTGTAAATCTACTCTAACAGTTCTACTCTAGCAAAAAAAAAGGAACAAATAAAGGAGAATAATAAAGCAGACAAAAGTTATATCACACAAAATAAAAAATTAAATAATAATTCACTTCTGCAGTGAGGTCACTTCTTGGGGGAAGCGCTCTGTGCCTCCTCAACTTCTGCAGTGAGGTCACTTGTTGGGGGAAGAGATCTGTGCCTCCTCCATTTCTGCAGTGAGGTCACTTCTTGACGGAAGAGCTCTGTGCCTCCTCAACTTCTGCAGTGAGGTCACTTCTTGGGGGAAGAGATCTGTGCCTCCTCCACTTCTGCAGTGAGGTCACTTCTTGGGGGAAGAGATCTGTGCCTGCTCCATTTCTGCAGTGAGGTCACTCATTTTCTCTGCCCAGTACTTGGTGCTCTCCTGCAGCTGGGCAGAGAGCTCTCCCACTCGTCGGATCCAGAACGATTTATCCAGTGAGTCCCTTGCACAGAGCTCCTCAATGTCCGCTTTTGTTAAGGCGCCCACCTTTTCCCTTTCCAAAGTTCTAAGGGCCTCTCGCTGAGGCGTAGGGTACCAATGTGGGGCGGCTGGTGGATCAGAGAGGGCGACCTCCGCAAAGGGGAGAGGAAAGTGACCGGGATGGGGCCTTTCCCAATGGCTGGTCTCAGGTGAGGCCCCGGGGGAGAGGTATGCCCGGCCACCCATCTTCAGCCGTTGCTCCAGGTGTTGTCGAGCTCTCTCTCCTTCCAGCAGCTTCCTCTGGTTTACATTCTCCCCCCTCAGAGCGTTCAGCTAGACAAAAAGAGACAAAAGCAGCTGTTTATGGACCGTGGTATACAAGGAGAGCTGCTCGCAGACATTCTCTAGAGGGAAGAAGGCACACATTCGGTCAAATACAATTCAGCAGGTTAATTCAGAGAAAATCAGCATTACATCGCAGTGCAACCAACTTCGTTTTGGATGAAAGCAAGCAGTTTGCTAAGCCACGGAGGTACCCTCAAGGATAACCCCAGGAGCAGCCACCCCCATCTGGGTTTTCCAGTAGAGGGAAGCTGCCATTGTCCCATGGAGGTGACTGTCACTCAACCACCAAAGCAGTTGTCCTGAAGCAATGCTGCCACAGACTCTTTTCAAAGGACCAGGGTGCTTAATACCATTAGGTACGGGTGTTCAGTACAGTTCTACTGTGGTACGCCTCAGTTCAGGGCCGTGGTTCTGAACTGGGTTTTGGTTCTGAACCTAGTCATTCCCTAACCTAGGAAATGTTGACTCTGTTGTGCAAAGGCCCTGTTTGCGTGGTTCCGTGCTCCGACTGGTTCGGGAGGTTTTATTCAAAGTACATTCTAGTTCCATAAGTTCCATAAGCCATAAGTTCTATGTTTTGCCGTTCAGCCATTCCATCACGTAGCGAAGAGATGCTAATCTGGCCACTTAGAGGCTCCAGGGCATCGGGGTCCTGAACGCATCAGGGTGTTGAGTCTCCGGGGAAGGCACGTTGATGCATGCGACTCGTTACCGATTACCTTTCCAGACTGGGTCTGAGAGCGAACCTCACAAAGAATTGGCCAGATTTTGGTATATACGTAGGAATATATCCGCTTGACAGTTAGAATTGTAAGAATTATTAGACAACTATTATGGGACGGAAGCAATTATAATGGTTGGCTTCAAACAAAGTATATAGGACTTTTGAAATATAATGGATTTCCTGTGCTGATGTCTTGTGAATGTTTGATATGCATGCATGGACACCATATAATGGAATAATTTTCACATGAAAACAACCAATCTAAAATATTATGGAACCTGATTTAAACTAAATTTTCACGGTAAACCACGAAACAAAACAAATGACACAATTTCCAAACATACACTTGAACACAGCAGACAATAACATCAAAGTTTGAAAAATGGACAAAATTATACTACAGGTCATTGAAAAGATACAGGGGAAGAGGGAAAACATAATTATCTTTTATTTTTGTGCTATAATTATACTTTAAGCGGAGCTGGTTTGTGGGTTCCACGATGACAGAAAAAAATAAAAATTGACAAATGAAGAGAGTTATCGGGCAAAACACAAGGTCGCTAAAAAAGAACAACAAAACTTTTGTGTTATTTACTGAAGAAAAAACAAAAACAATACCAAAACAATATTTATAAAAACACTCCAGGCAGCTAATTAATTCCAACCAATGAGGAGCCAGACTTTCAGTGATCTTTCCGGCTATGAATGAGCAAGAACAAGCAACCAGGGGTGGCCAAGTAGCTGTGGGCAGAACAACAGGGCCTGGGACTGGACAGAGACGGAAACAACCAAGTTTGCATCGGGCAGCAGATCACTGAGGAAGTCAGACTGAAGTTCACAAGATCTTTTTATTTTCCATCTTGCAAGGAAAATAAATCCTAATCCCCCTTGACATCTTCAATAATGAATGCGAAAAAGGTCTAAAAAGGCCAACATTCGCACATAAGGTTTTTTTGGAAGCTACAGCTCATGAACAGTTTTATGGCCAGACGTGTCTGGGGAGGGGGGGAGGCTATCCGGTGAAATGTCATGACACGTGCTACATGGCTGTGGTAAACAAGCAGTACTTACAGCTAACTCTGAGGGCAAGCAGAAACGGTGGGCCCTCAGGCTCTCGCCCGCAGCTAGGAGATATTTAGTAAAGAACCAAAGACTGATGATCCAAAGGTTAAGCTTCAAAAACTATTTTACCACTGTAATGGGATAACTTTACAAGGTTATATGCCCTCCCACCACCCAACTTATTATCTTTGCTAGCACCATACATAGCCTTCAAAAAGTTACACCTTGGATAATCAGTACTCAGGTGAAGATAACGCTCTTTTTTCATAAGGTAATTGTTAATTGCCTGAAGACGACCAGGACCTGGGATAAAATTAGTCATCATCAGACAGATTTACCAGTGCATAGTGCTTATGTCAATTTTCATTAGCCGGTGATTTATTTTTAGTGCACTTAAATGCTATACTAAACCTTGAAGGTGCAAGCGGCAAATCGTCCAATGATAAAATAGTGCTTTTAGTATGAGGTGCCCTCGCTTTTTCTAAGACCGGTCTGATTAAAGTCCGCTTTTTGGCCCTTTGGCTACGATCAAGTGCAGAAAATGGAACCACTTGATTAGCCAGTAAAATTTGGCTTTCTGAGGCATCACCTGCCATTAACCAACAAAAACGTCCAAACAGAAGAGCTTCTAAAATGTCACTCATTTTGTATGTATCTACCATGTCTTTAAATCGACAATTACACAACTGAGAACTCCCCAGTTCAATAAACTGTGAAGGGACACATTTACCAAAATCAGAGGAACTAAAAAAAAAATCCCTCCCAATATACCAGAGATTTTAAGTAAAAGTGTAATTTCCGTTTCTAACTATAACCGAGGAGGGAAAAAGAGAGGGAAAAAAACGGAGTATGCATTCTATCGTTCCATCTTTCGTCCAAACAGGAACATCAATTACGTCGCGTTATGAATGGTGGGCGCAGAAAATAGAAATCAAATCCCATTCAACTCCATTCTAGAACAGCAATCTATGCAGATTAGGCAGGGCCAATTTAGCTTCAGCTGCCACGCTCATTTTCTCGCCATTACCCTGAAATGAAGTAAGACATTCCATTATTATTTAGAATGAAATGTCAGCACTGAAGTTGCTGAAATTACCTTGAAATTTTTGCTCGAGTTAGTGGAGTCATTATTTCAAACATCTTAGTCTGAATCAATATCAGTAATGATTCATTCGTTTGATTAAGAAGCCACTCTGTCTGTAGGTGTCAGGTAATTACCGAGATGACCTATAATGAGAATATTTCACAAGTCTCCGACTTTGCGCTCGCTTCCTCGGCTGTGTAATGGCTTCCCTGCTCAGGCACTTGCTTGGCTTCACCCACATATGACTTGCTATCGTGGAGCAGTGGTCATTTTCAGGGGACAAAGATTTCATTCGGGAACACAGGTAAAAACAGGCTCATGGGAATTCAGAATACTGTGGACTAAAATCTAAATGAAAGTGGGTAATAACTGTGAGCGTAAGATAGGAACAGAAACTTTTCCACTTTTCCATTTCCTTCTCTGTGTATTTTTTTGCCAAGCTCTAACAGGGGGAAACTGACAGTAAGACAACCACAGATTGACTGCATCTCGAGCTACACGTTTTTTCTATATACTACTCAGCACACTGTTTATAGCTGGGATGAATTCTGAGACTAAATTACGAAAACAAAAACACATTTTCAGTTAGGGGGCTTTGTTTACTATTCGTTGCTAGGAATTCTACCAAAGTGAATAACAAAGACAAATGCCTACGTAAACACGACAGATGCATCTAATTTCCCAGAGCTATGGAGAAACGTTCCAAAATAAAATAATTTACCAGAAAAATGTTAGTTTTCATTTTTATAGGTAGAGGGTAAAATTGGGTATTGCTTTGATGCTCGATGATTCTCAAATGGTTTCAGAAAAAAAAACAAAAAAAAGATTTTTTTACCTGCTGGTTTGGGGCGGTAATGGACTCCATGTTGGCCATCAACCGGGACTGCATGTTTTCGATTCTGAGCAGGTTCTGGGCCGCATTCTGCTCCTTCTTATCCCTCAGGAACAAACAGCCCTTGGTTACAGGTTGACAGACAGCTAATCCACCAAGTTACCAAGTACGTCAGTAATAAATGGCAACATTTACTTTGGAGACATGCAAGGTCTTGGGTATTTAGATGCAGTAGATTTTAATGGAATACAAAACTAACCACGCCAAACTGTATCACTGCAATATCATTCAAGACTGTAAGTGATGAAAAGATTGATCCACTAAAAATTTGACCTAGGAAATACATTAAAAAACATTATCAGTTTAATGTTATTAAACTTGTAATTTTTAATTATAGAGAAATCTTCTAGTTTCTTTCATACTTTAAATCCAAATTATAATTTAATTTAACACTCAAAGTTAATTAAACTGCCAAATAAAAGTCGGCCGTACGCCTTTCAGGGGAATAGCCCTGAAATGAAATTTTTGAAATCATAACTTTTCTTCTATTTATATCATGCCCTCGTGCACTGCAGTTTTACCCATATCTTTATTTGCCGGCGGATGTAAGGTCATAAATGAAGCAAACAAGAAAATAATCATATAAGACCCCTTTGCCCGACTACAAATTGAAAGTACCCTAATTCTCTTCTTTTTTTTTTTTTAAATGACCAAATAGCAGTACCACACACCATAACCTATTCTTTCAAAATTTTAAGTAGGCTGTTTTATGCCCAAATTAACTCGTCCCCTTAGCATCCGCATTTAGCATCCAACTTCCAAAATACTTTTTCCTTTTGCAGTCGTCATCATGGGCCTCTGCCTTTACTGTCTATTAAACTACTTCTAATGTAAATTTTCTTGTTAAAAACAAATAAAAAAATAAACTCAAAGTGTTTATATAATCTTTATTAACAGCAACGGATGGAAAGAAGTCAATCATGGTTGAGTAGCACATTCATCCCAAGACTAATGAATTCCATTTCCATACAATTCTTCTTCCTTATTAGCAACAACTTAAAACATGGAAACCAAGATGCCAGGAGCCCATTATGAAGATTTATACATAAGAAAAGATTTTCCATGACAAGTCATTGTAACCTATGTTTTTTCTACTCATTTGTTGTATCAACACGAGAGAAGCCCTCCTGCCTTCAACTTGAATTTCAAACCAGTTAACAGATCATTGAAGCTAAGTCAGCTCCAAGTCCTCCGCAGTCAAATATTTAATATTAAAACTGTGCCAAATCATTTTATTCCTAACATTATGAAGTTTTGTCCAAGTTTTGACCAGAGCACACTAATTCTAAAACTGTAATTAGAATTTACAAAGACAGAAAAATACCTTTTTTTTGCCCTCCTTTCTTTGCATGCCAAGGGTTACTGAGCACCGTTAGCATACTATGAATCAATTCCAATGTTATTTCTATTTAAAATGTTTTCATTTAATTTCACGGTCAAGCGTAACGGCCCACAGGGATATTGAGGAAAATAAACAGAAGTGAGAGTAAATTCTAATGGACTGCTTTAACTGGATGTATAATTACAAAACATACACATCTATACATGTATTACGGCTGGAAACACTATTAATTATAATCAATGAGCACATATCACATCTATGATGCATTATGACTTTTCCTTCTAAAATTGAGCCCATAATGTCTTTAATATCCTGCAGAGAAACACATTTAGTTTTGATTATACACGTTATTAAAAATGGAAAGGCCACATATTAGCTTATGTCTTTGCCAATCACTTGAAAACTAATTTAAGCACAGAAGATTTTTTGAAAAAGAAATCAATTCAGAATTGAAAAAATGTCGCTTTTACTCCAAACACGACTGTATTTCTGAGGCCCAACGTGCCTCCCCGGGTGCCTGCTGGGAGTGCCTCCTGGACCACATTTACTGCAGTTGTGATCGCTAACATGCTAATTAAGAGCAGGTTGTCGTAGCATGCTTTCACAACCGTTTGGCAATATGGCAGCCAGAACTCAGTGACCCCCCTCCCCCCGGCTTCTCCTCAGCAGCAGGCACAGTGGAGTGTTTTCTGATTCTCTTTTTGTCTGTCTCTACACATGCTCCAAGCTAAAAGGCCATATTAATCCTTCTGCACTTCAACAGATGCTGGCAGTCATGTACAACAGACTACGCTACGCAAACGGACACATTTCACAGTTTGGCTCCTTGCCTCAAGTGTCTTCCCCGAAATAATTTGAGATCAAAAAATATTTTTATTTCAAATTTAATCTGCTGACTAACAAATACATCCATTATGAACCTGGTAATACAAGACAGAGCAATTAGTTCTTCAAAAACGACAATGTTAAAAACTTACATTGCTTGATATCAAGCTCCTAAACAGAGGCATAGCGGGGATTGTAAGAACCACATGGGTGCTTGGGACTGTTCTTATAAGAGCAGGATAATAATAATCTATAATGCATGCAATAACGCTGAACATGTACAGTGAGTCATACCAAGCCATAGGCCACTATACCAACTGCCATTCATAGTTCACCTAAAATATATGATATTAATGTTAATGCATGTGTTACCTTTCTAAAGGCTGATTTGCATGCAAATAATGATTTTATCTTTGTAATATGTGATATCAATATATACTATGAATTGCAATTCAAGTAATGAAAATTAACTTAAAATTCGGATGGGGGAGGGAGGGGGGGCGAAGGGTGGGTGAGAGACGATAACAATAATCCCATAAATTCAAAATAGCAGATATAAGAAGATAAGGACCAAACAAAGAGAACTTGCTTGATTGGACACCCTTATCTC
>JAOYSI010000016.1:1114749-1126837 GCA_025775065.1 Hiodon alosoides | reverse complement strand
ACACACACACACACACACACACACACACACACACACACACACACACACACACACACACACACACACACACAGCACCTGTGTCTATACCACATTGGACCATGTAATTTCATCATGCACTTCTGTTCCTGGGTAAACCGTGCTTCCAAATGGGCTTTCAGTACCTGTATCTGGTTTCCGCAACACGGCAATGCTGTGCGGACACACACCGTGCCCCCATGGCCCATGACTTCGGTTACTAACACGCAGCCGTTCACCTCTGTGCACCAGCGGCAGTGCGCCCCAGAGAGAGGCCTGTCAGAGCCCTGGCTTACGCAGCACGTTGTTGAGCACTGTTCAAGAACAACAATTTTAACAGGTCATTCATATTGGCCCAGTACCCCAATCTAATTGTTTCACGACAGCATCTCGCCGCATCTCAGCTGTCAACCGTAAGCGATGAGAAGTGTTCAGATCAAAGAGCTGTGTGAAGAGCCTTTTCCTGCAGACCGCTGGCACGGGTCTTGTCACCCCAGCTCAAGGTCAAGTGGACTCTGCCCACAAGGGACATTTTCCTGGGACGGAAATACCGGACTTTAGATTAATAAGTCGAGCCCCGATCATCAAAGGTCTGAAAAGCAGGGTGAAGCTGGAATTAAATTATGATCTCGAAGGGGGGAGAAAAAATTGAGCTGAAAAACGAATGAGGAACTTTCCCCAGGCCCCAAAGGAGACACACAAGTAATGTGAATGGGACTCACTTTAAGCCTGTGCTGGAGCTCAGATTGCTGGATCACTCCCACGAGGGTGGAAATGTCTGTTTTAGTGTCCCGGTTCTTACTGCGAAGGCCCTCCATGTCCTCTTCTAGGTATTTCTTCTGAATTTCCAAATTCTGTAAAAAAAAAAAATGTAAAAAAAAAAAAAACATACAGAAAAATAGGTCTAGATCTTTCTTAATTTTTAAAGAGGCTTGTTGACAGAGTGATGCGGGTTGTGTATAAAGATTTTACCTGTAGACTAAACTTTAGCATATTCAAGGTGTAATGTAAACGTCCCATTTGGGGGGGGGTGTAAAAAAAACAACAACCAGTGCAACCAACGTCCAGTGCATCATCTATCTGTGCGTTTCCAACGTAAACCAAGACCAACGCTCGGCAAATTAATTACAAGGCAACTGCCTATATTACCATGTCATCAGAATACTTGGCAAAAAAAAATGAATTACAACCACTCTATCAGAGCATTTTGCCTCTCGTATTACCAAATCCATTGCATTCTTTATAGTTTCAAGAGGCAAAGTAGTAGCTTTTAATCCTCTGAATCAAATTCATTTCCAATTATAGTCATTATAATAATGTTTACTACAGTCAAGGGACAACAGCATAATAGGCTTTTGAGGCAGCCAAAGACCATTCCTGACTCCAATCTAATTCAGGCAATTCCTGCTCCTAAAGATGGGACGTAAACAGACTGCATCGTTGATGGATGAATCAAAATAGAGTGCATTGGCCAATAAACTCTGAGGAAATATAATAATGTAGTCATTTATCTTGCTGCTAAACTTGGTTTTCTTAAGGGTTCTTAAATGACTCTTGTTCGCATAAGTTTTACCCCCAAAAAATGTGAAGGTTCTGGTAATCTAACAATACCAAAACTGAAACGCTACAAACACTTTGGAAACCAACACTTTGTAACCCATCAATATGAACTGATCATCACTGTAAGGAAATCATCATGTGAGATCTATAAGAAAAATTATCTTTACTATGAAACCCGACTACAAGAAAAATATCTTCTTTATGATTACATCTTATGTAACTGCATTCTTACATAATACCTGACACATATTACAAACCTGAAAATGCAAACCGTTTTTTCAATGTTTTGTAATGCATGTAATCAGTTCATTGTGAGCGCAAATATTCCCTGATGTGCATCTTCAGAAAAAGCAGCATCAGGGTTCAGAGGGCTATAGGTCCTGATACAAAACCTTAAGTAGAAAAGGATTCACCTTTTTTTCATTGGCATACGGTAGAGTACAACAAGCGTAAAAATTGGTATTTGCGATAGAAACAACAAACTGAAAGTCTACATAACTCTACATACATCAGGGTGGTTCTCCTGAGATGACCGACACGTGGATTTGCAGGAAATTAAATCAAATGTTCGTAAAGTTTCAGAAATGCCACCGTTTTTGTCACCACATTCAAGGCCTTTCCAGGTTTAATGTAAAACGTTACGTAAGCAATGGAAATTTTATTTTTTATAATTTAACTGAGCACAAGGGAAGGACACTTATAAAATAAATAAATACATAGTTTACCGTGACGGTCTGATCGGCATGGCGTATTTTTGCCTCCAAGAATGCCACCTTCCTATTTGCTTCTTTTTCAAGATCCTCCACTGTCTGAACCAATAACTGATTTTGGTCACTTAGGTCATTCACGTAGGAACGTAGAATATGCACTTTTACCTATAGCGAAAAAAAAACACATCAGTTATTAATTTCAATTACAGTGACAATACATATACCACTAAGATAACAATTGATTACAGGTTTCATAAGTATTGTAAATGTATTTTTTTATTTATTACTTTTTTCTTGTCATTACAGTAGCTTATGTGTCTATGTGTAGTGATATGTAATATTACAACAAATATACATTTCATTTGTCAATTTGAATTCAAACTGTGCAATCATTAAATGTCACTATAGTAATAAAAAAAAATGTTGCTAAAGACATCAGCTAGGAGTGTAGAGGCTTCAGTAAAACATTTTAAAAAAAATTAAATAAATCCAGCAATACTAAGGTGTACGTAGAAATTGCAAGCTGTGTAAGCTGCTTTGGCTAAAAGTGCCTAGTAAGCAACTAATAATGTAGTAATGTAATTTGCAGAAATTGGCACATAACAGTTGTCCTTCTCACAAATGCTGACTTGACATGCAAAGGTGCCCATGCCCATTGGCTGTTGTCATTACACGCCTACAGAAATGCCATCATATTCCCCATTTAAGCAAGAATTTTCCACAGACTTGAATGCACTTAAACGTGAAATTCTTACACAGTCTTATATACTGAAAATTTGTTTTGTTGTTTGTTTGTTTTTTGTATATGCAGAACAAATGTATTGTTCTAGGTCTTCTAAAACAGTTGATACAGTAGAGGATTTAAAATAACTGTCTATCAATGGCAACCATGAAAGTTCCCTTTGAAAAGGCATAACCTCATTAGATACCAGGCCAATCTTTCAAACCTTACTTCTTAAACCTTGTTAAAGTTGTTTTGATGTACAGCTTGGAAATTTCAGCATGTAACTAAATGATTTCATATGACAATTTAAATGATTAGAAGCCTTTTAAACATGAATCCAAAAGCATATATTTTGATTTATGTTGCACAATGGATATGTAATTCAATTTGCCATCTGATATAAGTAAGACTCAATGAAGCAATTTTGTGACACAGTGTTATTTGTCTACAGAAATGAACATGTATTTCTCCAACCATTTAACTTAGTCTCCAACCATAACAAGTTAAAATAAATGCCTGCATAACTCATGTTCAATGAATCGGAGTTACCACTTAAACTAAATTGAAACCAGGTTAGAACTTTTTGTAGACACCATTTTACCTGTAAAGATTATTGGCAGGCGTATAAAGTAGCAATTCAAGCGACATGCATCCAAATATTACTCATACCATTAATCATGTTATTTAGATGGAGGAGTAAATGAGATAATAATTATCTGAATAATTTTAGTTCATATTAACTTTCATTGGACCTACGAATCCTACCAACTAAGAAGAATACAAGTGTAAAGAGTAACTTCTACTGAGGTGCATACATTATGTGTTAGTCACCCGGGCATATAGTTTAATACAACCGTTATCCAACTAGCTGGCTAAACCATGTCCATATAAATACCTACCCGCAACACCTCCGCCTCTGTCCCGCCTCTTGTTTGAAAATCCAGGCGCTTCAATCGCTCGTCATATAGACCCTTAAATTCGTGCATCAGAATTTTCATGTTCTGAGTTAAAGGGCAAGTACTTTCTTTATCACCTCCCGATAAAGGGGGTCCCACATTAGAAGTTGTGTTTTTTAATATTAATAAATCTCCACGGTTGCATTCTGAACACCTAGTTTCCAATAATTCCATACTTGTTTTACTATTAGTCTCCATTTCCCCCAAAGCTTTTAAACTGTCTAACAAACTAGTCAATTCAACATAACTCAGTACTGATCTAAGTATCTTGTGACCAGCTAAACTCAATATAAACTAAGTATTTATGATGCTTGCAGCATCATCTTGGCATAATAAATCTTAATTTAGTAATACATAAAGTTTGTTATTATATCAAATATCTACCAAAAACCCACATTATTAGCAATATATTCCCGTTAAACTGACAACAGAAAACCACTGCTTCAGCCTACCTTGCTACCATTTAAACCCGCCTACCACTAAATATTATTGGTCTGTATGTTTGTATTGGCCCTATGATTGGTTTACAAGACTATGGTGGAAAAGTACTGAATGTTTTTGAGACCTTCTCCTACCTCTCCTTGCCGCTAAGATTTCGCTTTTGCCTCTCTAAATCATGTGGTTTGAATTGTACACGCTGATTGGTTTAATTTCAAAGCGTCCAATGACAGACAACTGTGATTGGCCTTTTTGGGTAGACGCAGGTACTCTGATTAAAGACAACCCGGAAAAGCTTTTTGGTTCAACGCCGAGAAGGGCTTTTGGATAAATATGGGTAAATATTATTGCTTTGTGAATTATTACTGGTTAACAACGTCGTAAGGGACTGCTTCTGTGAATTTATATTGTTATCACTGTGGTTTGAGCAAAACGGTGCGACATCAACTCCCTAACAAATTATTAGAAGTTGCTCTTGCAAATATTTCACGATCAAGTAAATGGAGACTATATTTTCGTTATTGTGCAGGTATTGCTGCTTGATTTAGTTTAGTTCATTCGTGTCATTGTGTTTTAGCGCAGTATTATTTTGTATATGTATATACGGCATATTTAAAGTTCTTTAGTCAACCTTTTCATACCTGTTAATATTATTTAGTTTCAATATTCTTAGAAAGTATTTTGCAAAGTCCTATTCCTAGATTTTTTTTTTTTATTCTAAAGGAAATACATACTCCTGAGCGCTAGTTATTTTAGATGGCTATGAAAATGAAAAAAGTAGTTTCAATAAAAGCCATATTTTGCAATACGTCCTGAATTTGACCTAAGTAAATGATTATTTTATTTATTTATTCGTTCATAATCGTTGCAAATAAACTTGCTAAAAGTTCTCAAGTAAAACAAGAACAGTATTGTACTGCTCTTAACACGTAAAAATGCTACACTTAACGTAATGGGTGGAGTGAAAAGTCCAGGGCACACTGAAGCATGATCTCAGTAAGGGTCAAAGGTTGTGTATAGATTCAAAAGGAGCAAAAACAATGATTTATTTGCACACCAAATTAGTGAGGAATGTGGAGCCCTTCTGCAGGCATAATGTTCTTATATTTAGTTCTCGAATCTCATAGGAGACCAATGTTGTCTTTGGGGTGTCTTAAGAAAAACCAAGCATGTCACCTTAGCCTCTACATCAGCAGCTGCCATTGCAGAATGGTTATCTTGCGTACTAATTTACCTACAGTGCATACTATCCTAGCTACAAAAAATTAAATAAAATGTTTTGGCACTGTTTAATTGTGTCTGTTTCAACATAAAAGTGAAGGGGAGAAAAAACCTTGAAGCTACCCCACTGTATATTTAAGTTTTTAAGTTTGGATACAAATTAACCTTGTTTAATTTAATTTAGCTGAACAAAATGAATTGAATAACACAGTGAAGAAGCCCAAAATTGGCAAGCAGGAAATTGATCCGTATTCCTATTGTATTATTCAGTACCTTGCATAGTGAATTGGAAGCAGGAACAGTTTCCCATGGGAAGGCATGGTGTTTGGCAAACACAGGCTTCTTATAATCCAGCTCTGTGTTATATTTGCTCTGTGATTTAACTATAGTGTTTAACACTGAATGTGAAAACGAGATGCCTAGATGTGTATCCCTGTGTCTTGCTCATCAAATTTGTATCATCAACTTATTTTATTATTTTCTGACTAGAATGCCATAGTTAAGTATAGTTGTTAAATATGCTGACACATTTATATTTGCGTGATGTAAAACATTCAGCTTGTCTTTTCAGATCCAACGGCACAATTTTCTCACATTGTTTTTCTTGTTTTTCTGTATGCTGCATCAGCCACTTAATATTTCATTAGTTCTTACATTGTTTTCCCAAGAACCTTTGTTCTTTTTGCATATACAGGCTTTTGCACAGCCTACCTTCATCCTTACAGAAGTAATTAATTCCTTTAAATAATATATGTTCTGAAGCAAACTAGTTTAGGCAAAGCGCAAATCATTGTCCGCCTTGTTTTAAAGGAGGTCTATTTTTATTATTTTTTTCTCCTTTCTCCTCCCTGTTCAGACACAAACTTCCCCAGGACTGTCTACCTTTCAGAATTATTTCTCTTAGGGAAATGGGACTGCCTTGTTATAGCATTAGTGTGTGACGGTGAAGGCCTAGTGCATTTAAAGGCAATCATTAAGTTTTTATGACGCAAACCCACAACAATTAGCCTGCTCGCTGAGAGTTGTTTTCAGGATGACATCACTTTGGGACATTTCGGTACAGATGTGCTAGTTGGTTTTGATCGGAGGAGCGCCGGGGGGAGAAATGTGACCAGGGTTACGCCATCTGACGAGTCTTACGGTTTCGTTGAGGCTTTCACGCAAATTAATTCAGCCGCCAACTTAATTTAGAAAATGTACGTTTTCATTCATTCGATCCTAAATGTAACGTGTTATTTCCCACAGGCGGGGTCAGGGCTTTCTGCATGCCTTGGTATTACACAGCAGGTCATTTTTAAAATGGCACCTGACTGGGGGGGTGGGGGTAGTGGTATATGGACTTGTGTAATGTGAGGTGTGATGTGAGTATGAAATAGCTGTAAGCGAAGGTACAATTTCACAAAGTGTATTCAAACCGACATTTAACATTTTCATCCATTAATATTAAAAATGTGTTTCTCAAAACTGATTATTATAAAGAGCAGACCGATGCCCTAAGCCAAGGTTACTCCACCGACTGAGGGCCACAGCGTCTGCATAATATTCGAGGAACTTCTAAATTAGCTTCTGATTTATACCTGGAAACTTCAGGTGAGACCATTACTAATGGGAAAATATTATTTTAAATAAGAAGATCTGAAGCCACTGGACGCTGCAGCGTATATGAAAAACAAGGTGGAGTTACCCAGCCTACCATAAGCTATGCTACATGGCCATGCACATTTGTTTCCCTTTTAAAAATTTCAACCTTGTTTTTAAAGAAGTCCAACAAACATAACGCTTAATGTGCACAACATTGACGGCTTCAGGGACTGCCCTGGATTTTTTTCTGAAGATGGAGTGTTGTTCAAGGAAGCCGTCGTGGTGGTACTGTAGACTCAAGGTCTGGGAAGCTTTGTGTCCTTCCCAGTTTAAGCACCCATGGTGAGGCCATTTCTTAGCTTATTGTTTGTAGAGTGGCTGGCCTTACCCAAGAGGAAGATGCTTGATGTGGATGTGAACCAGATATTGAGATTTTTCACGTCATTGTGTGCCAACTGCTGCCGATTTCTTTTTCACTTTCAGTATTAAGGACTTCCTATGCGGCTTCACAGGATGGGTACTGTGTTCGTTACTTCCATCTTTGGTATTTTTCTATGTTTATTTGCTTTGGTCTGTTGATTGTTTTTAATGCAACATGATCACTAGAAAGTGCATCAGCTCGGTTCTGATGCATCTTATACCCAGCAATTGTTTTTACTTTAATATCTCCTAAAAAAATAAACATTTTTGCAAAATCTCCATAACATGCCTTACAAATGCATATTCAACATATATAGGGTACAAATGGCTTTAGTTTTGAAAAAGCGCTAACATGAATATATAGTCAAAGAGCCTTCTGTTGTACTGATAAATGTAGATATTATTATATGTTCAGAACAAGCCCTTTGTTTACAGTATACATAGCCATTGATTGACAGTCTGATGATTACTTAAGAACATAGATTTCCAGTTTTGTGGTAAAGCCTTGTAAATTTGAATGCTTAATTTTTATAGGCAGCCCACATTGACAGAAGTGTCTGGCTGTTATATATCTGCTAGGTCTGAAGGAACACGTCGATAGCAATCCTGGTATTGATGGCAGCCCCGTAGGAGACGTCACTTGCCCTGGCTAATGTCCATGGGATCTTCTAAATCATAATTACATTAATATTGACAGGCCCTTGACAATAGTCACATTACTATTGAAAGGGTGCTGTCAATAACATGTTTTCAAATAAAACATATTCATTCATAACTTGTAAACTGTTCGATACCGCTTTTAAAAGGAGGCCGAGACTTTGTATCCCCCGAGCACTGCCGGTGCTGTAATTTGTCTGGCCTAATCTCGTCGGCACTGCTTCACGTCGAAGGCTTTCTCTAAAGCAGGGCCACAGAGCCGCCCAACGCGGAACTGCCAGGGAAGCGGTGCTTAGAAATGTCAATGGCCTGCCAGCTGTTTTTCTCTTACAATCTGAGGATAAGTGGAATTGAGTTTGACACATTACAGTTTAAGGGTTGTCTCTCTTTTTTTTTTTTTTTCATTTTGCTTTATTTTTTTATGTATTTATTACTGATTATCTATATTAAAAAGGAATGGTTCTATATATATATATATATATATATATATAATATAAATAAAAAAACCAATAGTGTTTTATTTAGGTGTATAGTCTATATGAATAGATCAGTTTTTTTTTTTTTTTTTTTTTTTTTTTATTTTAAAATTTTTTTTTTCTATATATATATTTATTTATTTATATATTATTCCTAAAAAAACCCCTAGTGGTTTATTTTCCTTTCTAGTCTAGATGCATAGATCAGTTTTTTTTTTTTTTTTTTTTTGTCTGTTTTTTTGTTCTCTCTAATAAGGGAAACGCTGAGTTCCAGGAGCACTTGGTCATCTGTGGTGATTTAGCATATCATTTGATCCGATATAGCAATTAAGGGTTTGAGTGGAACGAAAACCAGAACCATCTCTGGCACCCTTGCTGGATTGGATTGGACAAATGTGAAACTTGTTACGGTGACACCACTTGTCATCCTCGTGTTCTAAAACAAAAGAGCTAAACGGGTGCTCATTATGGCTATGAACGTGTTTGTTTGAGTTTATTTACTTATGTTATCAGCAGTGGGCTTTGGGGAAGTTGCAGTCGCGAGATTCTGTATGAAAGCCTCGGGAGTCAAGTAGATCCACGCGGCGGATGTTTACCGCCCTGCCAGACCCGTGCACTTTGGGTAATCTCTTGTGATGTGATTTGTCCACACAGCGGATACCCAGAGGGTGCGGTTTAAGACCTACTGTGCCTGTGCACAGCAGAGCTCAAAAGGAATTTATTACGGGTTTTACATGTGAAAAATGATTTTGACTTCAATGAAAAAGCACATGACAATTGCGGCTTCCTTCTTGTTCTTCCTCTGCACTTAGATCAAGCTGGAGGAGAAAGGCTTTCCACGGAGGACGGTTGGAGCGCCGTGACTCCGGTTTTGAGAATCAGCCAGCTGGACGCTTTTGAACTGGATGCAGCGCTGGAACAGCTTGTTTGGTCACAGTTGGCACAGTGTTTCCAGCATTTTAAACCGGGGTGTTTGACCCCCTTTGAACCAGAGCTGAAAGCCCTTCTGCAGCTCCTGCTCTGGCGGTTCAGCGTGTACTCCCAGAGCGCCACCGTCGGCCAGTCTCTGCTCAACATCAGGTACAAGAATGATCTCTCCCAGGCCCGGAAGTACTGGCCCATGAGTCGGAGGCAGAAGGTCTGGTTTGCTTTGTGCACCGTGGGAGTCAAGTGGCTCAAGGAGAGGTCTCACGGGCTCTTCCTCAACCGGCCCGCCGAATCCCACGTTCACAAGGCCAGGCGCGCGCTCGCCGTCCTCGGGGGCTTCACCAAGGTGGCCGGCCTGGTGAACTTCCTTCTCTTCCTGCAGGGGGGGAGGTTCCCCACGCTCACCGAGCGACTGCTGGGGGTGCGGGCGGTGTTCAGCAGACCTCCGGGCGTCCGCGACGTCGGGCTCCAGTACATGAGCCGGGAGCTGCTCTGGCACGGCTTCGCGGAGTTCCTCATCTTCCTCCTTCCCCTGTTCAACATGTGCAAGCTGAAGGCCCTGTTCTTGTCTGTCACTGGGGCCCAGGAGGGCCCTGCCTCCCAGGCCTCGGGGCACACCGAATGCTCGCTCTGCGGCGAGTGGCCCACCATGCCTCACACCGCCGGCTGCAGCCACGTCTTCTGTTACTACTGCGTCAAGAGCCACGCCATCGCGGACACCTACCTCTCTTGTCCAAAGTGTGGCGTGGAGGTCGCAACTCTGAAACCTTTTAAAATGCAGATTGAAATGACTGAATTTCATTGAGACGTGATTTTTCTTTTCATATAAATGGATAAATGTTTGTTTTGAACATATTGAGCTAATTTGCCCCTGCATTAGTCTGTAGTCTTGAGTTTTTTTTATTTTTATTATTATTTTATTTTTTTTAAAGTAACATTGTCTAATAAAGTGTGGAGTATGTGTCTCCCATGCAAAATAAAGGAATAAGTATTTTTCTGATGTTTGCCTGGTACATAGAGGTCTCACAAGTAGCTCACTCGGTAAAGGTGCTCATCTGAGCTCAGACTACTTTTGCAGGTTCACCTATGGACTGGTGGTTCCAGCGATAGGAACTAAACTCTCTTTCAATTGGCCCTGAACATCTTGTGCAGGCTGTGAAGCTTGCAGACTGCTAAATGACAGGTTTGTTTGAAGGCAATAACGATAGGTGGGTACTGTTGTTTCCTTACCCTTACTGGGTGTGGTTGTACTTCCTCAGTATTACGATGTGTGGAAGCAGGATTTGTACTGACACGCCGTGTTCCATTAGCACGATTGCAGATTCGAAATTGAGGAGAAAAGACAACTCTTTTGTTGTTTCCGAGTTGTTTATGGCACAAATTTCTGTTACTGTAATTGCTATTCCGGTCAATGTGTTGAATCTTTCATTTTATTTATTTATTTTTTTTAATAAAAGCCTTGATGAAAATTTAATGACACATTGGCTTGGACTTAATCAAAATGTTGGCAACCCGCTAATCGCACTTCCGATAACTGTATTTATTTTTTAGCCGCCGTTCCATTGAAGCCACGTTAGAGATTCTGAGGACACACAAAAGATCCATGAGAAGCAGTGACAATGCGGAATGCGCGCTTCCTTTGACTGACATGCCACGTTAATTGCCCTGGAAGTTTTTAAGACCTCCAAGTAAACAGTACCAGGTCCCTGGTAGGGCTGCACAACTTTCAGGCGAATTATGTGCTTAATCCCAGTAATGACTGCGAGGATGGTTATTTATTCTGGTGTTAACCTCCTCGAATGAGCTGTGCCTGGGGCCAAATGTGCCCCAAGTGGGACTAGAATCCCCGGTAAGCCCCACAATTTTTATTTTTTTGATCATTCTGGCTTAATTACCGATCGCTGAGACAATCAATCTCCGTGCTCGGCATGACGGGAATCTTTGATAGTTAGGTTTTGGCCATCTTTTTGGTCGTGAGGTTTGAATAAAGTCGAAGAAACCTGCTTTTTGCTTCAGTTTCATGTTGCTCAATTGTTTTTATTCAGTAGCACTAACCTAAATGTGCATTCAAATTGAAGCACAACGTCCTTCTGCTTTTTTTGGGGGGGGGGGGTTTAACGAAAATGTCCCTGGAAGAAATTTTAAAAATGTATACTAAAATACATTAAATTCAAAGCCAAACATAACACAGCTTACTATAATCAAACCATGTATATTTTAACAGGTGTGCTTATGATAATGACTAATAACATGTGGTTTGTTTTTGCTTTAGATTAAGTGCTGTTTATTGGGTTGTTTTCTTTAGGATCATATGATTATTTTTACCAGATGGTGTTCTAGAGTTGAGTTTTAATGTAGAAAGTTATATACTGTGTGTGTGTGTGTAAATGTGTGATATATATA
>JAOYSI010000016.1:1093936-1114649 GCA_025775065.1 Hiodon alosoides | reverse complement strand
ATTCTTGTGTTTAATTGTCTGTTCATGCACATGAATTTAAATATTTTAATGTAAATAATAACTTGGTATTTATTATAAAGAGGTAATAGTTATATGTATTTTATTTATGTTTAAACAACGTGCAACGAAAGCAAATAGCCTCTTCTGTAATTTGGTTATTATTGACCTGCTATCTATTTTTAATGTCTTTTGTTATTAAATGACTCGATTTTCAGAAAAGTAAATGCTTATATTGTCCAGATTTGTTTGATTTATCTGGCCTGTGTTATAACAAAATGCATCAGTCTGCATTTGTAATGCACGTATAGTGGTGGTTTTCACTGGTGCAGCGGAGTTCAGGCCAGGTAAGGATGAGGTGATCTTGTGTTCTATAACATGTCATATATGGTCCGTCATGAAATTTTCCCAGCAGCCCAAGAGTGCATGACCAGTGAGACCCGTGCACCTACTCACATTACAGATGATTTTGCATTGAAGTCTCCACACATCCTTATGCCTGTGCAAAGGTCACTCTCTGCAGGTGTCATGCATCAACTGAACTCAATAGATTTGTTTTTTAGATTTAGATTTGCCTTAAATTCTTACCTTAAGAACAAGGTCAAACAACCGACCTTCGTACATATATTTCTATGAATATGCTGGTGACATTCTTTCCTTAAAAAAAAAATATTCTCTTATATTATCTAGTATTTAATTGACGAGTAACTGAAAAGCCCAACATAACATTTTTTTTGTTAATCGAAAAGCAAATGATATGTTTATTACAGTCCCCCATCAAAATGAAGAAAGCCACATTTTTTTTTTTCCCCATCCCAACAAGATTGTGTCAATGGTAATTCCTGAGAGAGCAGACTGACATTTTATTATTTCTCATTGGCAGGCGGGCCATTGAAAGGCTCCATCGTGAGCAGGTGTAAATTCTGCCTTGCAGTGATCATCTTTTCAATGACGTGAGAACAAAGGAAAGAAAAATACTCCTCAAAAATAGAGTACATTCCTTTGCCGACTGGCCCAGGGGATATTTAGTATACAGGAGGAGTAGGTTCTTCTGTGACATCGAGTAATGTACAAATACTTATCAGGAACAAAGCTGACAGACGTTTGTTGTAAAAGCTCCGGTTCGGTGGTGTGATGTTACACAACTTGTAGTGGTAATTTCTTCATAGGCGTGTTATGAAATTTTAAATAATATTTTTGAGTATCAACCAAATGGCTCTCGTTGTAAAGACCCAGAGATGTTCATTTCCATGTATAGTTTGTCACCAAATGCTAATATGTTTATATTGACAAAGAGCGACATGAATCAGTCTTTAGAAAAATAATATACATTCATATAAATTACTTAATAATAAATAACTTCTTTTTTTTAAAGAAAAACTCCATAATTTCATCCTCGATTACTAATCTCACATTAATGGATAGCGCTGTAACACTTTCTCAAAAAGCTAATAAAATCATCCTTGGGCTACTTGAACTATGCTTAATGTGTTGATGTCATAATCTTGCAGAAAGGATAAAGACCTGAAGTAGCTCTGACTACAAAGCAATAAAGTTGTGTGTGTTATATTATACGCCTTTCACTGGTGGCTGTTCACCATGTACAAGTTTAAATTTTATTTAAAAATGGTTTTCTGCTCTTTGCAAACATCCGCCGTCCATGCAGAAAACAACAGAATACCTTCTTCAAAGCAGTGCCTTCCACTAAATTATTTGTGATTTTAATTGCGACTGAGTAATTACTGACTTCTGATTTCAAGTCTTGTTTGACCAGTGTCTACTGGTTCTACAAAAAAAACAATTCCAGTACACATCAGGTGGCTATTCATATTTTGGTTGGATTTAACAGATTTCTAATGTTCACGATCGGACCGAAAATATGCTGAAATATTGTGTAATTTTTTTTGTTGCTTTTTTTCTAATGTAATAAAAATATTTATGCTTGCCCATGTATAGTTGCAACAAGCACCTACATTGCCTTTATTGCTAGGCTTTGCAGCTGTTTTACTTATGCAAAACTTTGTCTTTTTGCAACCCTTTGCAGCATAAACTCTTAAATTAGGTTTATCAATTATTATGTTATCACATTATTATAATATCATACATGTGATGAATCTTCTATCGAATGTTTTTTTTGCAGGGACTGCAGTGTCTGAACAGTGTTTTGAACTATCTCTAAGTTAGCATATGATTTAGACATGTTGACACCATGCCAGACCAATTCTAATCCAAATAATTATTTAAATTAAACAATTAAGAGGTGAGTTGAATGGAAAACCTTCAGGCACTGTGGCCCTCGAAGACCAGGGTTAAGTGCCCCTGCTTTAAAAGATGCAAATGTGAAGGGACTTGGCAGTGAAAGGGATGGCCCTCTCAGTACCCCTTTAAAACTACAAAGACAAACTTCACACCCGCGTGGAAAGAGGAACACTTCAGTTGCGCCGCGCTCCGATGGGTCGGTCCTGGGAATGGGCGGTACAGTGAATCAGAGATTGGCATTGGGGAATTATTGCGGATTATGGCCCAGTCTGCTCTGTAATGACCCTGAGGTGAAGGGGGCTTTCAGCAGGTCTGGAGCCCCTCTCTCATTGATGTCTAATACATACAAAATTGCAAATAATCTGCAGACATCCTTCCAGATGTCCCCTTGAATTTCCTGAAGCTTAAACGGAATTGAAAGTGCTTTTTAAGTTTGAATAACTTCTGCAAATTTAACTTAAAACCACACATGTGGGAGAATATAGCATTTCTTGAGAAAAGCTACTGTTAACTGTTGAATTACTTAAGTCTATTTCTACCTGAATAAAAATTACGATTTCACTTATTTTCTAGTATTTGTCACATGTCTTGGAGTTTGTATCAAATTTCCCTACCTACCTGTATTATTTATATTTTCATAACATTCATTCATTTTCTGTAACAACCAATCCAATTTAGGGCAGCGTTGTGCCAGAGTCATCACCAATCCAACATCACCTGAAAGCCTTTACACCACAGGAGGTAAACTTGCTTACTCCAGTGACTCAGGCCAGATTCAAACCCTGGACCTTGGTAATGTAAGACATCAACTCTAACCACAAGGCCACCATGTGATAATTACACATATTCCTTTTAGTCTGTACTGGATCTCTCATAGAGGCATTTCCAGATATGTTTTCCAGACATCTATCTGTATTTTAATGACTATATTAAAGAAGTCAGAATAATATCCTGATGATAATTAAAACATTTTTTGCATTTTATTGAGGTTCTTGAAAGCTATTGTTTTTTATTTGCAACACAGTTAAATTTATATTATTCAATCTAATTTATCAAATGAAAGTGAAGACAAGGTTGTTTATTACATGCGATATTCTCTGGCTTATTGTTCTTATAGATAGTCCTTTTGTCTTTTTTTCCGCCACAACTTTTAAATAAGGCGATTTGGTCCCAAACGTCTTGTGCTGTCAGTGAGCAATCTGAAATGGCACTGTAAAAAAAACAGTACATTATAGCAAAATTACAACCTCTGTTGTAAATACTTTTGAATTATATGATATTTGTTTTGTCTAACAAAATGTTTCACATATTTTCTTATGCGCATGAAAGTGTTGATCTGTGCCATTTTCTTCTACTTTTCACCTCTGTAAATGTGTGATATTTCAGTAATTCATTTTATGTGCCTTTCGTATGCTCTATCATACGTTTTGTAATCATCTGGGGATAAGTTTGATCAAAATTAAATGTGACATGGTTGAATATATAAAGCAGTTTACAAAGAAAAAAACAGAACAAACTGTAGAATTTAACGAAATGAAAAACATAGTAGGGCTAAAAACATAAAACAACCATTGTTACATGCATGGTCTCCAAATGATCAAACATTGACTGACTAATGATGTAAATAGTGCATGCTAGGTGACACTTAGCATTCAAACAAACAAAGCAAAAAGAAAGAAATAAAGAAAAAAAGCTGAATAACAACAACCTATGATGTGAGGAAAACATTACGACAATATATACTTGTGCTGATTCTTGTCTTGGCTGAGAAAATAATTTCCCTGTTACCATGGAAACCATATTGCAACAGTGCCTGAGTCTGAACTCCTGTTTGAAGTCAGTGAACCGAACATGTCGGCAGAGATTAACCTGCGCAATAAAATTAGTAATGTTAGTAATGTCTACACGAAAATACACAAAGCTTAAACACACAGGTCTAAATATCCAAAAAGGGACTTACTGATATCCTGTACAGCGTGCGGGAGACATTTTTCTTATTGGATATGCACACTGCTATAAAGCATTTTGTTTAAATTTTATATTATTAGTTTAAAGTATCTTAACAAAATAATGTCTGCCTAGATTTAAAAAAATGTATTGTTATGTGATTCTATACCACATATATATGAAGAATAACATTTTGCCTTCCCTGTCTCGCCAGGAAGCTTAGTAAGACCTTCAATTCACTTACAAGTGGAACCTAAAATTCATTAAGTACAGGGGGGCTGGGGGTGGCTTTCCTGTGGTCACACCAGAGGAAAATCTAAAACAAATTTAAAATATTAGGGTACACATCTTACCCGGTAACAGCTTTGACAATATTTGTACAGACTACCTCATTCCACATGAAAATACCACACGTAGACATGACAATTAAACAATTTGTTTTCATTACCGTACAAAATGTAGCTTCGTTTTGAGTGCTAAAGAAAGTGATGGCAGCAAGCCTTTTCAATGAAAGACATGCATGATTACGTGATCGTTAGTCAACAGCTCATTAGCTCATCCACTGGGAAAGACAAATTCCTTTCATCAGGAATCCACCTGGAATTAGGAGCGGGAGGCAGCCATACGTGTTTTACCCTGGGCCTCTGTAGATGCCATTGGCTACGTTTTCTGAGCTGCGGGCTTGTTCTGCCTCTTCGGAGTCGGTTTTCATCTCAGACAGCCGTGTCACCGATGTCGCCGGCAACCGATCAAAGCCAAGAGGCTCAGAGGCTGTCAAATACCGTGTCAAGGATCCATCTTGGCTCCTCTTCACCAATTCACTAATCTCAAACGAAGTACCCTTCATGATCTTGACCATATCATTGTGGGTAAAATGGAAAATATTTGACATTCAAAACAATGACCTTCATGCCTTTCAATTGTATAATAGTGACGATGTGATGGAAAATGAAAATGAATTTAAAATGTATTAATGTACTGGTTTTTGTCTACACAGGCATTCTGACGTTGATTTGTCAACGTCTCTGATTTGTGGATCCTGCTCACTGTACAGGTAATTGTAGTACAATGTGATTAAACCTTAGACGGTATTTTTCTCCTTTTCTCATAACAGCAAAATAATAAACTTTTTTAATACAAATTCACCATCATATTTCTGAGAACCGGAGATGATCACTTCTACTTACCACCAAAAACTGTATGGCTGAGGCCTACTTTCACAAAAAGTGATTAGAAAAATGATTAGATTGCCAAAAATATTTTTTCCCTGTGGCACTAGCATATTTACCGACCATCGTTGAATTCTTTAATTTTCTTTTCTTTACTGTTTCTTTACTGTTTTTTTTACTGTTTCTTCGTCAGCTTTTGCAACGCAGGGTGAAACCGTTCAGTCTAAATTAGTAGAAGAAAGATCAACTGTTAATAAGGTGTCTGCTGCCTTCAAATCAGGAGATTTCCAATATTGAGACATAACGATACTAGTTAGCGGGTGTGGGGCCTTGGCAAACAGGGGGCTGCGAGTGTAGAATGCCACTGCATTTAAAATCCCTTACCCATGGTTGATTTATGGGCTCCTACCCGCCCATGCCTCTTGCACCGGACCATCCTCCCGCCTGGAGCCATTCGCAAATTCTGGCTCCAGCAACTTGGTACTTCATCAAAGAGGGGTCACCATGGGACCGCTGCGCATCTGGCAATTTTGCATTTTAACAACCTTTTTTTTTTTTTTTTTTTTTTTTTAACCTATTCTATAGCAACGCGGCGCCGCACGCTGCTGTTTCTTTCCAGAGACTAACGGCAAAGATGACAAAGTTAAAGAGTTTCTGTGTTTCCTGCTGGTGCCCATGAATATTTGAATGTGGCTTCAGCACTAGCAATCAGGAAGATGAGGCTATAGCCAGTATCGTTATCCTGCTACACCGGGAATCTCATGATTCAAGAGCAGGCATCTTGCGAGCAGTTGATCTTTCTTCTACCAATTCGGACTGTACAGTTTTACCCCGCTATGCGCAAGCTGATGAAGAAATAGTAAAGAAAAAATTGCCGGTTAAAAGTGCCTGCAAAAATGTGCCAGGGGTGTGATAAGCAAGGTTATTACCGTTAGCTAAAACGGAAACTATAACAGCCAAACGCATTGAGAAAAGCAATTTGTTAAAAGACATAAAGTTAAATAAATAAAACAAAAATGATGGCAATGCAAAAAGTGAAAACTAAACTGAAATCAAAATACTTGCTACTAAAACAAGATAGAATAAAACTATAAAATAAAATTATTTTCAAGTTTTGCACCACACATAGCATTCAAGTAAGAACCTTTTTCCACACGTTTTCTGTGTCCCCCACACGACTCTTGACAGACTCCAAATGGGATTTTCTATGGCTTGTTTTCAGGACTGGCTTTCTTCTCACCACACGTCCATGGAGCCCAGCTTTGTTGAGCGGTTATAGTTGTCCCATGGGCAGTTTCTCCTGTCTCAGCTGCTGATCTCTCCAGCTCCTTCAGAGTTACCATTGGCCTCCTGGTTACTTCTCTGATAATGCCCTCCTTATCCGGTCTCTGAATTTTGGTAGACGACTATTAAGCAGAATTAAGGTTGTGCTGTATTCTTTCTGTTTTTTTAATAATGGATTTAACGATGCTCCTTGGGATGTTCAAAGTTTGGGATATTTTTTATAACCCAACCCTGACTGGTTTTACCAGAGCTTATTTAAAGCTTTCATAGCAACAGGGGTGAATACTTATGTAGCCAACAAATGTCAGTTTTTTTCTTTTAATTAACTTTTGTGTCACCATAAAAACTATTTTGTACCTTCAAAGTGGTAGGTTGTGTAAAGCAAATGGTAAAATTCCAAATAAAATCCAATTGAAGTGGTAACACTACAAAATGCGGTAATATCCAAGGGGAGAGAATACATATCAAAGGCACTGAAAGTATTATATACTATATATAATTTTGTTATTTATTTTTAAAATATGCTTGACAGAGTATACTCAAATGCTCAAGATTATGTCACTGAATACTTTCTGATGTATTTTTTATATATATATATATATTAACAGAATATTAGCGAAATTGGGAGTTGCTTGCAAAAAATGTTACACCTAACCATATATTTAATTAACGATGCAGGAACTCCCTTAAGCTGTAATCTACCTTTATTTATTTTTTTTATTGGCAAGTTTTTACATGCATAAATAAAGTGGACACATTAAGCATCCCAAAACTTTAAGAACAACAAAAGTATCTCATGAAAATGTGATTAATTCCAAGGTAAGGACACACAATTGTCTGCAAACATGCTCAGCTTAGTCTATTTAAATTGTTAATTGCCAACAAAGTCTCTTGGGTAACAGTAGCAAGGAAGAATTCACTCAGAGGAAAGAAAAAAGAATAAATGCAGTACCAGGATGGAAAGGCTCAGGGATGGGGGGGTTGGTCTATATGGCCAGGTTTGATTGGGGTAAAATAAGATGGTGTTAGAAGTTTGGTGGACATCACCACAAGGCACAAGTTCCATGTGTACGACTGTACTAATTCAACCAATCATGTGAACCATGGGAGGGAGTATAACTCCATGCTATGTAACTGGGCGCATTAAATGGAGAACCCCCTTAGGGTGTTGCAGTCTAGACCTCTGGTCTTGCCCTGAATTCAGTCCCTGTATCTGATTCCTGCAGTTGACTGGAAAGTTGGTGCAAAAATGTCCGACAGCTGCTTTGGCCTTGTTTTTCATGATTCTAAGAGAGAGATGCTGGAACTGGCTTCATGTAGTGGTCACGTTGTTTTTATACTAAAGAGTATTATGGGTTCAGAATTAGGCTGATTATTCTTGGGGTGGATCAATTTCGGTTTCAATGAAAAACCGGAATAAACTGTGTTTGGCTTCATTTTCTAACGAGGGAAAATTTCGCTTCTTGATGTTTGCTTCATGACAAAAAAACAGGATTAGGGTTTTGGACAGAATTTGGGTATTTTTTGTTTATTTCACACCAGAGATCGGGACCTTTGTTTTAACGTCTGCTCAGACTAGTTTTCAATAGGAAATGTGACAATTACTTCATCTTTTAGTTATTGGTACTATTCTATTTGTGATGCTGCATTGGGTTCAGCCTGTTCCTTGCCAATACATTTTTGACAATTGCATAGATCCAATGCCAAAGCCCTATGGGACACCAGACATGTGAGGGTCCGAGAAGTCAACTTAGAAAAGAAGAGTAACCTATGTAGAACATAAGCAAATATAAATTCAAGCCAAATGATTTACTACATTTTTTAAAAACTTACACTGATGCCTGACTTCTGTTCATTAAAACAAATTAATAATTGTAGCTCAAAATAATAAACTTTCTGAAAACAAAATTTATGATAAGAATTGATTTATTACATGTAAGATCTCTAAATTCTACATCTTGTCTGAATGCTATCTACATTCTGATTCTCTATTCAGGGAATTTCGAAATACTTAGCAAGAGAATAATAAAAGAAGGAATTTTTTTATTCTATATTTTATACTCTTTCGATTAGCTTGGTGTCCTGCTTCCATAAAAGCAGTCACAGTGACATAAATAGCTCTAGTTAATGAAGCACTCTTGAATACAATTTGTGAAGTTCATCTTGTCAGGGCTCTTATTTAAAACATAACATTTTAGCATCTGTGGTGAGTTTTCCAGTTATGTGTTAACGTAATTTTTTTTTCATTTTGAATTTAGAGTAGCACTCTGGAACTCTTAGATTGGGACCCCATAAAAGCTCACACTGTTTGCGACCAAATTGACAGTGCTTATTTCAACCAGGATCAGAGGAAGTGATAGTCAGGCCAGGCATATAGTGATATCAGCGCTGTGTTTCCTGGGTGACTCCTGCAGAGGGGGAGGTGTCCCCAGGGACGTGCCAGAAACTCGTCTCCTGCCTGAGTTGGCTCCTCCGTCAGCTGAGCAGGAACAGCGGATGAAGTCAGTGATGTTCTTCAGAACTTTCCAGGGAAATGCCGTCCTGAGTTTTGGCCTGAGCTTCGACTTGTTTTGTTTTTTCGACGATTGTCATCCTGCACTGCACCCTCTTCACTTCTGCTCAGAAGTGACAGAGCACCATGAAGAAGATATTTCCTCGTTTCTGAGCAGGCGTTAAACCAGGCATTCAGAGAGTGTGGTGGTCCCACTGTTATCACAGACTATGTGAATTTGAGAGTAAGCTCCTGACATGGACTTGGACAACCGATCCATAGTTTGTTACAGGGCGATTCGTTTCTTCAGCAGTCCTCAAAACTGCCAAATCTTTGTGGGATTTAAAAATTGTTGACAACACAGTTCTAACACTTCTAAGAATGTGTTAAATTTTAAACTTGGAATTGGAATTCAATATATTTAACGCACTGTTAGGTTAAAAGGGCAACAAATCCAATAGCTAATTGGAATGATTTCAAATTAAATTTAGCTGGTGGGGACTTTATGTGGAATGCAAGAATAAGCAAAGTTACAGTTTTTTAGTTGTAAGTTTTATTTCAGTAGTTAATTGGGATTATCATATTAAAATCTAAATACTTCCATCCTTTTTGGGCTAAAGAAAATGCTTTGGTACATTTTATTTAGACCCATGGTAAACTCTGTATCTATCATGGTGAGCCTCATCTCTGTCATGGTGAACCCCTCTTCAGTCATGGTGAACCCCTCTTCAGTCATGGTGAGCCCCATCTCTGTCATGGTGAACCCCTCTTCAGTCATGGTGAGCCCCATCTCTGTCATGGTGAACCCCTCTTCAGTCATGGTGAACCCCTCTTCAGTCATGGTGAGCCCTTCTTCTGTCATGGTGAGTCCATCTTCTGTCTACCATGCACCAAATGGGAAAAAATACATCTAACATAAAAGTGCTTTGTAGAAAAACCCAAGAGATCTCAGCTTCTGTTCTCCTAAAACATTCCAGATGTTTCTCTCCACTGTGTGGGACTGATAAAGTAAAAAAATAAGGGCATTGAGAAAGGGATTGAGAAGCCCGCAAGGGGTGCCTTAGAGGCCTGGTAAAAAAACCTGACTTAATCAGGGGGAATTTGGCACAGCAGAGGTACTCTAGGTTGCACCAACAATATTTGCAAGGAGACTGAGGTGTCTGCCGGGACCAGTGAAATCTTCAGGACCATGACTTCGTCTACATCAAACATATCGCGGAAAACCGAACACCAAACTTCTGGCCCACTGGGAAACTCTTTAAATACACTAATATGTCACTTCACATCTGGTGGCGGCCTCCTTGTGGCTATCTTTTCAGGAAGAAAAAAATCATAGAATGCGTTATCAGAAAAAGTTGAAGAGAAGACTTAAATATTTGATGCAAAAAATGCTTTGACTTTTTTACTTAAGCCGTTTCAGGTTTTCCTATCAAAATAGATAAGTGGGCTATGTAAAAGATAATTGATAACTAAAATGAAATTGAATATGAAACACAAAAAATGTTAAGGTGACATAGCATCAACTTTTCAGTTTTTTGGGGGTGAGTTATGAGATTATGCACACATTGTCGCTATCTTTCATAGTTTTTAATGTATCCTTTATTATTGAATATTAAATGGCATGTATGATACACTGCATCCTGTCACATTAAATATTTTACCTATTTTAAATATTTATAGTTTGTAATTATTCTATTACTTTTGGCCAGTTGATTACCGTGTCTTGGCCTGAACAATAATTCATTGTTCATATCCAGTTCAATCCAGAGCAGTTCAAGCTTGTTTATTTTTCATTGTATAAAGGAATACATGAGCCCAGTGATATGGGGGGGTCACATTCAGTGCCTATAAAAAGTATTCACCGCCCCCTCAGTTCTCTTGCAGACTGCATCAGGTTTTCCCCTGGGATTTCCCTGTATTTTGCAGCATTCATTTTACCCTCTACCGTTACAAGCCTTCCAGGGCCTGATACAGAGAAGCATCCCCACAGCATGATGCTACCACCACCATGCTTCACGGTGGGGGTGTTGTATTTTTGGTTGTGCGGTGTTTGGTTTGCGCCAAACATAGCGTCTGGTTTGACGGCCAAAAAGCTCCATTTTAGTCTCAATCAGACCATAGAATCGTCTTCCAGATGACTTCAGAGTCTTCCACATGCCTTCTGGAAAACTCTAGCTGAGATTTCCTTTGGGTTTTTTTCAATAGTGGCTTTCTCTTTGCCACTCTCCCATAAAGCTGTGTGACTGATGAAGAACCCGGGCAACAGTTGTTGTATATACAGTCTCTCCCATCTCAGCCACGGAAGCTTGTAAGTCCTTCAGAGGAGTCTTAGGTCTCTTGTTGGCCTCTCTCACTAGTCCCCTTCTTGCACGGTCACTCAGTTTTTGAGGACGGCCTGCTCTAGGCAGATTTACTGCTGTGCCATACTTTTTCCCATTTCTTAATTATTGACTTCACAGCACTCTGAGGGATATTCAAGGACTTGGACATTTTCTTATATCCATTCCCTGATTTATGTTTATGAAAAACCTTTTCGCGGATCTGCTCGGGGTGTTCTTTTGTCTTCATGGTGTTGTTTTTCCCAAAATACTGACTCACCAGTAAATGGACCTTCCAGAGACAGGTGTATTTTTAATCACTTTAATCAAATCACTTTGACTGTGCACAGGTGATCTCCATTTAATTAACTGCGCTAATTCTAAAAACAGTTTGTTGCACAGTAATGATTTAGTTGAGTTGCATTAAAGGGGCTGAATACTTATGCAACCAATTATTTTGTGTTTAATATTTGTTATACATTTAGAATAATTGGTGTAAATGTATTTTGACTTTGAGTCTTTTTTGTTTATCAGTGTCAAAAAAGTCAGATTTAGTTCACTATGATTCAATATTTAAAAAATAAAATAAAATATAAAAACATCCAAGGGGGGGAGGGGGGGAATACTTTTTTTAGGCAGTGTATGTTCAAGCCCTTAGCCCTTTTTGTCCCCAAAAAAGTGCCTTTTTAAAACACTCAGAAAGAAAATCTGCAATTATATTATTTTTTAAATGTTTAAGACCCTGCCTTGTGTGAGTCTGTGTGCAGCCCATTTTCCTTCCAGTCAAAGGAACCACATCAGTTTTCCCTGGAAAATCTAATCCATTCCAGGATAATAAAAAAAAAAGAAATTGGTGAGAGAGCTGGGAATAACTGTGTTTGGAATTTTTAAGGATATATGCTGATACCTGCAGTCGCATTAGTTTTATATAATAACAATAAGACTATCGTTTGGCCCATTCTTCGGCACAATACAATTTGACCTCAGATGCCTGCCAATTCCATTTTGCATGAAAAGTCTAGACAGATAAAAATTCTCTCTTTGACATCTTCTGTTTGGAACGAATTTTAAGCATTTAATCCTAAATTAAAGCAATATGCATTAAGGGCCAAAAATACTTGAACTTCACCATTTGAATGCGTGATAATAATAAAATGACAACAAAATTGCAATGGCGTGTTTTATAACGTGTGATTAAATAAACAATGCGTGTCATTCATTTATAAGGACGGCATTGTAGTCCTTTATCCCTCGCGTGTATTTCCCCTCAGTTTAAATGGAAGTGACACGCGCGTGCTTCCAACACACACACACATATACAGGAGAGTGCAATAATAAAATAATAAAAACGATGACAATTCGAGCGCATCTGAAAGCAGCCGGGGAGGTTGTTATGGCGATCAGTGGTAAAAGCTGTAGCTTTGATGTCGAAATTGTCGGGATGGAGCTGTAGACGACTAATGCCATTATAATGAGTTACACAGAGGCGCTCCTTTGTGTCTATTGGTTTCACAAACAGTGTTACCAAGCCGAAGTCCAAAAATATTACTGTTGCCATTAATCATCCTCTTTCTGCGGTGAAACACAAACTGAAATATAATTTCGACAAATAAGCATTTGCGGTTCAACCGTGTTTAAAATAATAGCATTAGTAATCATAAAATCGAAAAAATATTTAGGCCTACTTTGAGTGCAGTCAGTTATAATAACATCCCAACTAACGACCACCACATTTCAGCGACAAAATCTTATAAAAATGATTTCTACTCTAATTTGAATGCAGCAATAGTCATAAAAGTCATGTAGCTAACTTTAGTAAACAAAGATTTAAAAGGAAAGAAAAACCTTAATGGTTCAAACATTCAACCCATATGTGTATGTGTGTGTGTATATATATATATGTATATATATATATATATATATATATAAAAGAAGCAAGTCGTTTAAGGCTAAAATGTCTATTAAGGAAGATTAAATTATTATTTTAATTTTTGGGGTGGTGGTTTGAATAAAATCAATTGCTCAACTATTCAATTACTAAAAACCGATTAACGCACAGGGAAATAATTGAAAGGCTGTATCACATGATATAGAGATGTTACAGGGTCTTTTGCAATGGAATAAATTACACTACTTGATTATGCTCTTTATCATCTATACTCTGTCAATCATCTGCTGTAACTGTTCAAGTGATTTACAGTGCCCTCATGAATTATATACACCCTGCAAAAACATGGAAAAAGGCTGATCAAATATGTAATTGTTGTTAATCAGCTTGATCTTACACTCAGTATATGAGATAACTTTCTAAAATATAGTCGTTAGATTGAGTCACAATTCTTCAAAGAAAAAATATTTTTATGAGGAAAAAAAATCACAATTATTAGCACCCCTTGAAATTCTTATCAACAAAATCTAATAGATGTGTATTCCGCTTTTTAAAGTTCATCTGAGTCTTTGGGAACTCTTAAGTGGTCAGCATTGCTGGAATATAAATATGAGGTCACAAACAGGCTACACTAACTTAGTCATCAACAAAGGAAAGGCCAGAGAAAACGTAAATAAAAATGAAACAGGAGTCTGTCGACCTTCACAAATCCGCCAACGGCTACAAAAAGAAAGCTACATGCTTGAAAATGCCCATCTCCACTATTAGGGCATTGTTAGATGCCCTAGAACATCTGAAGCTGCGATGAACCTGTCTGGAAGAGGACACAAATGCATTTTGCCCCCATGCCCAGTGAAGAGCAGACCATAACCTGGCTGCCAAAACTGGGTCGTTGGTGGATCTTCCAGCAGGACGACAATCCGAAGCATACCTCCAAATCCACACGAAAATGATTCACCGAGTATCTTTTTGGAGGATTGGTCTCAAATCAATTCCTATGTGTTTTCTCACCTCATTATAGGAGACTCCTCAGTGCTGTTATTAGTAGAAGGTGTACTGAATGCAGAAAGCACGGGTGCAGTACTGAATGCAGGGGTGCCAATAATAATTATTTCTCAATAAAATCTTTTTTTTTTTTTAAATAATTTTAACTCAATTTAAGGTTGGACTTATCTCGTTTGAATGTAAGAGCAAGCTAAAAAACTTCAATGACATTTTTTTTCATAGCCTTTTTATAGTTAATATTTACATAGCATGCCAATAATTATTTAGGGCACTGTATAAACAACTACTGTGCTAGAAGAGTCAACTATCTTTTTAAAAAAGAATATTGCCCCAAGTCTAATGTTTGATGACCACACAATGGAATAACTTGAATATCGCATCTGAGAAAGTCAAATTATTTTATAAATCCACATTTTGTTTTTTTCCTTTCCGCTTATTTGTTTTTAGACTTAACATCACCCATCACGGATCCATTAGAATCACGTTTTCTGACAAAGAATGTCATGAGGCTTCCAAAGAAAAACATAAAAGGCCAGTTAAAATACAAGGACAATGGCTCTGTTGGTTATGCAGAGCAAAGAGTGGTCACTGTCTTCAAGTATGTGCTTTGTAAGTGGCGCTTCAGTAACGCCTTTCTGTCCCCAAATCTGAAGCCGCTCTGTAATGGTTGCATTTTCGTTCATCCATATGTTTAAAACAAAAAGGCAAAAAGCAAACAGAAATGCACACTCCACTCCCTAGTGTTACATCACTCTTGAGGGTTGTGTACACGTGGGGGTCAAAGGCAGCCCCCTCCTCACATTTGGTCACGGCCTGTTCACGTGCTTTACTCTGAGAGAGGATGGCCCTTGTAAAATCTCTGATTCGCAGTCAAGCATCCTTTAAATGTGAAGCAGTATTCTGAAAAGGTGACACATTTATTGCTGTTTCCATGGTACTGTGTCCAGGGTGAGAAACAAATTGAATATTCAATTGCGTAGTTGAATCCTGGTCAATATTCCCTGGACCAACGCCACACCCAAAACAAACAAATACTCTCTCTCACACACACACACACACACACACACACACACACACACACACACACACACACACACACACACACACACACATACACACACACACAAGCCGTTCACTGCGTGTATGAAGTAAATACAAAATCAAAGACAGACATTTAAACTGGTCAGGTGTGACATTTGAGAGACCGTGGAAGGGAACAGAAGTCATGAATATACTGGCTCATTACTGAAACATAGTAGCTTTTTAGAGGGCAGTATTCCTCTCTGCTACTGTGCAGTCTCTCTAATATTTCCCTCCGTTGGCAGTTCTGAGATTTATTTATTTCTAATCTGATAAATCACTTCTCATATATTATGGACCATACAGCCCACACCTTGTGATTTAATGAGTGTACTATCATAAAAGTGCTGCACTCATGAATAAAATGTTCTTTACCTTTCTGCTGTGCAAGGTATGTATTTTCTCTACTTTCTGCAGAAATCTGTCATTTTGGACTATGTTAATGCCTGCAAGTTTATTAGCATAATATTCGTTTTGAAATCTTAGTGCTATGAACTTGATAATATTTTACCATAATAATATACAGTTTAGCAGCCTAAAAGATTATTATTTTCAATATCAATAACAGTCAATGAAGCATTCAGTTTTGCTCTGGTTTGAGTCACACATTTTGAGTTGGACAATTGTCTTTGACACCTCTTCCACACTAATGAAGAACGCACAGCACACACAGGTCCATTAAATGAACATTTATTTTTTTAAGGCTGCATATTGTTCAGATAAGATATTTTCTTTTTTCCCGTCCTAAAGGCCTTTTTCATTTGACCATCCCTCCATTTTATTGTCTTCTAATCATTGCCCGACAGTATTGCGCACGGGCCCGTAAACAAGAACTCTCCGAAAAGTTTAACCTGGTTCATTTCCGGCAGAATAGCCAAGAGACAATTCAGCGTCTGACAGCTGTGTCTCACCCTTTTTCAGTGATTTTGTTCCCATTAAGAATTCAGACAACTCACAGATGGAGCCCTACGAGGCCTGCACATTCTCCCTGCGGTGACACAGAATGGCAGTCTGGCCACATACCCAGATAAATTGCACATTCATATTAAGTGGCAGGACCAAGAAAGTGTTTATCGGAAACAAAAAAAAAGAGTAAAAAACCTCGTTAATTACGTTGCGCGGAGCGACAGAAGCGGGGAAATACTGAAAGCCAATTCAAAAAAGGTGCAAAAAAAGACTATATCAAAGTAGAATCCAGCACTTTTCTATTCTCATCATTTCAGACAATTAATAAGATTTCATAGATTGTTACTCCGATGGTAATATACTGTTTTCTAATACAATTAACAATAAAAGCTTTTACAGAAGACTCCTAGACATAAACACGATGGCCATATTACCTCGTTATGTCAGCTTTATCTGTGTAGTACAAAACCTTGAAATATGAATACTGGTCCACATCGACGATGGATCATCGAAGAAGAAAAAAAATAATGCTGTTCTCTTGAGTAATGGCTCTGTAACTTTTGTGTCTTAAAGAGTCTTAAGGAGTCTTTCCTTCTTCAAATTTCACCAATTGGGATCTGTAATTTTCTGAACATGCTGGAAACTGAACAGAGAAATATACTCAGGATGGCCCAACGGGTTAAATCTTTTGCAAGCAGCTGCTAGGTTCCCTTATCTATGGGAAACCACTGGAGCTCATTTTGATTTCTCCCAGGTCTTTCCATCAGACACATTTGTTTGTTGACTGCGTCGCCTGCAGCGAACAGCGATATTACGAGAGTACTTTGGTTGCAAAGCAATAACACTTCCGTTGTCGTTTATCACCTTGCCTTTCTTCTTTGTCTAAATAATTATCTTAGTGTTTTTCTAGGAAAACTGCACACAGAATCTCTCCCACCGTGCTGATGGTTAAAGACAAAGGACACCTTCAAATATTATTGTCATTGTCATTACTGTTATAGATATAAATTGCTTTATTGAACAATTATCAGCTTCTTGCAAGCCAATGTAACATGAAAGTGGAATTGATATTTTCCTATGAATTGTATGCTTTAGAAGAAACCATACAAATGGTGGTGGTCTGCACCAAAAGGAACCATCACAGTGTTAATGAACAGCAAGAGGCGACATTGACCTTTTAATGTGACTTTGTCATGCATGAAAACACAACGTAGCCCATTTTTTTGTGAGGGTTAAGACTTCTTCCACTAAGCACCAAAGCTGAAACTCAGATAACCAGAAAGAATCAGGAAAAACGCTACCACTGTCTACAGTCTAGTGTGCTACAATAAACAAAACACAGGTGTTTAAAATGGCGGTGAGAAAACCATTAGGCAGCTATATAAAAATGACATTAGACATTAGGCAGCTATATAAAAAAAGTCAAAATAAAGAATTCACACATCAGATAGCTAGGATTCACAAACTTTTTAACAAAATGTGTTTAGTACGGAGCTGCTGATACATTGTTGTGGGAGATTACTTCTGACACATCTTAGTGTCTCTCTTTAATGTGTGTCCTGCAATCAAAGTTTGTGACATCACTCTCATGGGTTTGGGTAGGGTTGACGGTGGAGCAGAAAAATAAAATTAGCTTATGTATAGCCTGTTGAAAATTGATTTTCTCAGGATAATGTTTAGGACAGTGAATTAGGGATTAGCAGGGAATGATGCATAAGCATAAATAGAACATAATTAGACCAATTGGTTGAAATTGAAATTCCAGGGTTCAGTGAGCTAAAGTGAGCCTTAATGGCAAGTGAAAATTCACTTTTCATTCAGTTTACTACTATGGGGTTTGAGAAACAAAGGGAAAAAACCAACAACAAACGTGTCAATAAGTATCAAATATAATAACTTCTGAAAATTCCAAAATTTTTACCGTCGGTATGAAATACAATTTCTTCATTTCTACATGCCAATAAACATGGTTTATTGTAAATTGTAAAAGGAATAAGCAAAAGGATTTATGTATAATATTTGTCCTGACAGAAAAGGTCACAATATTCAGAATACCGATGCAAATAATTAGCATTTTATGCAATTATTGTAATTTAGTTGGGTATACACTGCATATAAATGGCCCTCTTTAAATTATCAAAAAGCAATGAAAAATTATAATTATTTAATATTTTATTATTATAATTATTTATAATATATTTATATATATTTCTGAAAGGTGACTGAGGGCATGCTGCCAGGAGCCACACACAAAAGTCTTGGGGACACACCCAGGCTCGCCCTGACTGCACCCACCAGGACCTTTTTATGCACCATAGTGTGGCTTGGCTAATTAAACCACACTCAGGTGCCTGCAATCAAAAATACATTTATAAGAGTGCCAGCAGAGTTCTGGCCTTGAAAGTCTGGGTTTGGTGGCTGTACGTTTATATAACATTACGCATTTAAACAATGATGCGCATTATAACATCATTGTTTAGACACTAAATTGCTGTTATTCATTCAATTTTACAAGAAAAGTTAAGTTTAGTCCTTCTGTTGTGTTTGCTGCATCTGTGTAGTGAAAAATGCCCAATAAAACTCTCCATCTGATTCCCTGTCTTCCCACGCCTCGGAGTGCTGCAGGGATTTATCCACTCCTGTTATATACCTTCAATAACATCAACATTAGGAGGTTCTACTGATGCAATTGAATGTCTGGAATTTCTCTTGCTTGTAACAGGTGGTAACTCGTAATAGACATGAATGCCGCAGCCATGGCAGGTTTACCAGCATTGAGTCGCTTCTTTAGGGAAGACTAAACAAATGAGTGATTTGTATTTGGAAAACTATATATGACCTACATGTAATTATGGTCTGCTGAATCACTTTTTTCTGGTCCCTCAGCATTATTTTTGGCATAGAAATGGAGAAAAAAAGGCATTATATGCTTCGGTTATATTTTTGTGTTTTTTCTTTTTCTTTTTCATAAATAGAGTGAACTCAAAACTAGGATATTTTGGCTAAAATCCTGGCTCCCTTTGCCAATTAGCTGAAGCCTGGTTGAAAGGAAACATTCCATTATCAATATGAATCACAAACTGATCAATACATCGTCTCAACAAACCATCTCAGTCTCAAGACCTTAAACCAATTGGACGTTTTCGGTTCAAGTACAAAGAAGCATACTGAAAAACTGCATTTTTTTTCCGAGTTCTGCCGTAAATTGTAAAAAAACAACTACAAGAAATGATTTGTCAGTAAAACTTATGCCCGAAGAGGACCTAGGGGTGCATGAATGCATTTAAATGTGTGTATTTAAAATAAAAATTTGTAATTAAATGTAGCTCTGCTCCTTACAATGGTATTTAAGTTTAAAGTAGAAAGTAGAACATTTATTGATAAATTTTAACTAAATTAGTCATATTATTATAATCATTATAGCATTGTATTAAATAATTTAGCTGATGACATTACCCAGGGCCACTTATGAGTTACAAGTTTACAATTTAAAATGTATTAATTCATACAGTTGGATACTGAAGCAATTTAGGTTGAGCACCGTGTTCAAAGGTAAAACAGCAGTGTGGAGATTTTAACCAACAACCTTCATGTTCTGGTTAATCACAACTCCACAGTGCTGCCCTGGTCAAAGTTTATCAGTTCAGGGCAGACTCAGTGAAGCATATTTGAGAAATCTGGACACCTGGAGAAACTGGAGTTTAGTAAAAATTCCATTGTTCATCAAAAGTATGATTACCACCTATACTTAAGTGTAGATATGTACCACCTATACTTAAGTGTAGATATTACCATCTATACTTAAGTGTAGATATGTACCATCTATACTTAAGGCCCATGCATTGTGCCTGCCAGATGGGGACCTCCGAGAGGGTGGGTGCAGGTATGGGCATCGAGTGAACGGATTCAGCTGGAATCGTTACAGGTTCAGGTTTGTGTGTTCCATTGGTCAGTTGCCCAGAGGTTTATCAAGCAATTTCCACCACGCTATTTTACAAAAGTCAGCAATTTTTTCTTTTTTTTAAATCCTATAAGGTTAAGAGAGGCCAAATTGATTTATGTGCAAGTGGTTTAGCACTGGATGCAGGATACAAATTTATTTTAATTAATTTCTTAAGATTGGGTATATTTCCATATTTACAAAATCAGCACATTTATCTTGATCAATTTTAATGCCAAGCTATTCGAAAAAGTAAAAATAATAAAAAAATAATAAAAAAAACATTCGGTATATTCCAGATCAAAAAAGCTTCAATTTTCATTCTGAAAATTACGAGCATTAGAGGATACCAAAGGTGGGGGATACTTGTATTTGGTATGAAATAATTATAATAAAAAATATGAAGTTGCTAATATGAGCCAACCGATC
>JAOYSI010000016.1:1078936-1088936 GCA_025775065.1 Hiodon alosoides | reverse complement strand
AGGACATCTGTTACCTTCTTCAAACGGTCAAGTTCTTGCTGGGCCATCAACTGACGGACAGTGGTGGGAGCCAGGTAGTCCTTCTCCCTGTCCACTTGCCTCCCCAGTGTTTCCTGCACCTTAGCGATGTGGTGCTTTGAGAAGATATGATCTCGGATGGAGAGTCTGGCAGTGTACTTCACAGCGCACAAAGTGCACTCAGGTCTTGGGCCTTCTGGGGAACCTTGGCTTATCATAAATGGTTTTCCAAGGTTTATCTTGAATTTCTTTTCTTTTGCTCGAGCATTCTGAAACCAGACCTGCACCACGCGTTTTGGGAGTCCTATTTCGTTGCCCAACATTTCACACTCCTGCATAGTTGGTGTGCGGTAGTCGCTAAAGCAAGCTTTAAGGACCTTCAGCTGCAGGTTGCTCATCTGGGTCCTGAAGCGCTTATGTCCTGGCCTCTCTCCGCTGCCTTTCCCAGATTTGAAGGGGTTGCTACCACCAAAGGGGCTAGGTGAGCTTGGATCAGCTAAACTTGAGGTCTCACTTTGATCAGCGTTTTCATCTTGGTCGTCGTCTCGCATGCTGAAATAGTGCTCACCATCTTTGCCGGTGTAACTTGAGGATGGACTCACTAAGTTGAATGGGAATCTGTCTTCACCGGTGTCAGAGTTTGGTGTGGGATTTGTCTTGCCATCTCCCAGCCTCTCCCCTCCATTGCCAGTTATACTCTCAACCTCATTATTTCCCTCATCACCAGTCGTTGTGTCACTTATAGCTGTGTTGATCGAAGAGGTCTCGTCAAAATCCATTTTAGTTACATCATAGGAAACCTCTGCAGAATTAATATTAAGCCCTTCCATTTCATCACTGTGTTCTGCTTTAAAGGATGAAGGGCTCAAGAAGTTTTTTAACGGTGCTTCAGATGGTTTGACAGGAGTGGATGATGCAGCTGGTGAATCGTACTCACTTGTTTCTGTCTTGGTAGGAAGCTGTGGGTACTCAAAGAAACTGTATTTGCTCGGGCTCTCACGACCGTCATCTTGAGTCGTCACAGGGCTTGGTGGCAAGCTGAAACCTGCCTGTTTAGCCTCATGCCAGTGCCTAGAGCGTATGTGGCTATCGAGAGCTGACTTCGCCTTGAAGAGAGCCCTGCAGAAAGGGCACTTTTTATGGGACTGGGCTGGACCCAGTGCCCGAAACTGTCCCTTTCTCTCTCTGGCACGAGTGTTTTGAAACCAAACTTGAACCACCCTCTTCTTGAGACCCACTTCACGAGCAATGTGATCCAGCATTTTTCTGGTCGGGTTCGAATCAAGTAGGTATTTGTCATAGAGGATCTCCAGTTGCTCTGGTGTGATTGTTGTCCTAAGGCGTTTGTCCCTGTGTTGGTCTTCACCACTGTTTCCGCCATCTTTATCATTTGAACTATTTTCTTCTTTGTCTTCTAACTTACGCTTTAAGGAACTGGAGCCAGAACCAGGGGGCGTGGCTAGCGCTGAGCTGCTTTGTGTTGGCATCTGGGAGAGGGCTCCCGAGAGCAGCTGCCCAGTCATTAGAGGGTTATTTGGGTCAAAAATCATATATGGCATATCCAGGGGTCTTTCCAGGAACTGAGAGTGAAGAAACTGGTTTTGGGCTGCCAAAAAATGCATGTGCTGGTGCTCCTGCCACAACTCCACAGTTGGGAAGGCAATTTTGCACTGGTCACATTGGTACTGTAACATCTGTGGAGGTAGACTGTTAGTCAGAGAGGAGAGGGCGATAGATAGAGGGCTAGATGGCACGGGTGCTGACTGAGGCTGTGAGGAAGGTCTGGCTATCTGCTGCTGGGGAGCTTTGTGCTGCAGAGGTTGAGGGGTTGAAGCTTTGGATGGCCGTGACTCCGGTAAAGACTTTGCCACTTGGGAGGGAGTCATTTCAGGTTGCTTTGGTTTTTCAGTGGTGATTTCAGGTTTGGGCGAAGTCTTTCCCACATCAGGTCTTGGCGAAGGCATCAATGGAGAACTCGATCCTGAGCTGGTGGACGTTCCATGGTGTAGTTTAGAATGATCTGCATACCCAAAGTGCTTCTGCATACTCAGGTCACTGGCATCCATGTATTCCTCAGCCTGGCTGTCATCTATTACATCGTCATCCTCGTCTTTGTAACACTGCTTTTTCTGGTGAGTTATTAGGTCAAATATGCGTGGGAAAACAACACTGCATTTCTTACACTGATACTGCATGTTGCTGGTCCTGACGTAACGCTCATTAGTCAGCTCTTTCTTGTCACTGTCTTTTGCATCTGCCTGATTCTCATAACTCTTGCGAGCCTTCTGACGTGCGTTCTGAAACCAAACAACAATCACTCGAGATGGCAGGTTGAGCACAGTAGACAATTGTTCTATTTCATCATCTTTAGGGTAAGCATTGGTGTCAAAAAAGTCTTGAAGGACCCTCAGCTGGTAGTCTGTGAAACGAGTTCTAGAGGATCTCTTATTCATGGCAGCATCGGTTCTATAGTACTCCAGTGCACTAAACTGGGACTCCAGTCTGATGTCCTCCAATGTGGTGATGGGAGGAATGCTGAAATTGTAAGGGGAATCTTTGCTTCGTTGTCTCTCTTTGAAGAGAGTATTTCTGAACCAGTGCTTGATGACTTTCTGTGGGAGACCCGACTTGTCTGCCATTTCTTGAATCTGCTCTTCGTTGGGGGAGTTGTTGATGTCGAAGTGCGCCCGGAGGATCTTTAGTTGATCGTCCGTGATGCGGGTGCGTGGACGCTTGAACTGCGACTGTCTGAGGAAATTCGGATCCAGTCCCAGCTGCTGCTGACAAAGCTGGGTGAGATCCGATGACAAGGAGTCCATTGTGGGCAGCTGCAAGGCGAGCTGTGGGGGAAGGCCTGGATGCTGCATCGACTGCATCATGAGCGGTGGGAAAAGAGGCAGGTCCAGGGACACAGGGAGTGGAGGTGCAGAAGGCGGTGGAGGAGGTGGCGGTGGGGGTGGTGGTGGTGGTGGCGGTGCCTGCTGAGTCTGTAGGGTTCCCGGTGTAGATACCTGAGCCTTCCCTACAGAGGTAGAAGCTGACTGGGACACTGGCGGTGGAGGTGGGGGCGGTGGTGGAGGCGGCGGAGGAGTGTCCGGAGACAATGGGTTTATTGGGTAGAGTTTGTCATAAGCCTCCCTGTACTGTTGTGCAAACTTCTCCAGTTCGCCGTAGGGGAAGAACTGCCCATGCACGTGCTCTTGGTGACTCTTAAGGATAAGCATGTTGGAGAAGAGCTTCCCACACATTCCACACTCAAGTTTGTCATGGGTCTCTTCCTCACCCATTCGGTTTTTCTTCTGGCCCTTCTGTCTGTTTTCGTTGTACTGGATGACTAGTTCAAAGCCAAAGTTCTCCAGTAAAGCCTTGGCAGCATTGCCCCTTGCACCTGAGACTATGCGTGGTGGGGGAATTAGAGAGTCGGAAAGCTTGTGTTTTCTGGAATCTTTGTTTTCCTTCGTGCTTTCCCCATCCTTTGAATACTCTGGCTTGGATTTCCCATCCTGTTTCTCCAAATTATCCTCGGCCTCCTTGGACATCTGAATCTCAGCGATTGACGTGCTACTTTGCTCCATCTTAGTCTTGCTGGTCTGCCCTTTCTGCTGCATTTGTGACTGGCAAGCCTGCTGTTGCTGAGCCTGCTGCTGGGAGAGCTGGAGTTGCTGCTGTCCCAGCTGATGCTGCTGCTGCATCTGCTGCTTTAGGTCCTCTAGAAACGACCCCGTCATCCCCGGCATCCCAAACGCCGCCGAGTGCAGTGCCAGTTCAGGACTGAGGTTAAACTCAGTGCCAGGGATGTAAAAGGGAAAGAGGAACTGCGGCTGTTGGAATTGCAGCAGAGCCTCGGGTGTCATGGGAAAATGAGGAAAGAAAGCCGGATTTAGAAACTGTGGCTGAAAGAAGGCAGCTTGCTGTTGCAGCTCGTGTTGCAGCTGCATCTGAAGCTGTGATGGTGACTGGGGCGGCGGCTGGGCAGGCTGGGCAGAAATGGGGTCAGTGGCTTGCTTTCTGCTGATTTCTTTGGCATCTACATTGTTTTCTTTGTTAGCGGACACATGTAAGCTTGCAGATTCCACGTTCCCTTGACTAGCAGAAACCGGGCTATTAGTGGGCCCCATTCCACTGTTTCCACTCACAACACTGCTATTGGTTTCCATTTTGGAGGTTCTGGCTTTTGTTTGGTGGAGCACAGATCTCATGTGGATCTCAAGGGTCGAGCTTTGGCTGTAAGCAACATTACAAATATTGCATTTATATGGTTTGTTATCAACATTGCTGTTAGTCTCCTGGGGAATTGGGCTTGATGCCTCTTGCAGGACTTTCTTTAGCTTGTGTAAGTGCGAGACTGAATTGTAATGAACTAATAGAATGTTCTTTTGGGTAAAAGACTCTTTACACACTGTGCATTTGTATGGACGGGAAGGGTCTAAAAACTTCTCCATTGTAAAGTTCGGGCCTTTTCTGAACGGCAAAGTCCGCTTTGGTTCAGAGCCCATCTCATCCATCAGGGAGCTACTGTCGCTTCCCGTGGGACTGGCTTTCCCATCTTGGTCCAGCTCGTCATCTCTGTCCATCTCCTGCTCGAAGGCCTGCGCCTCCTCGATTGCCCTGGCCTCGCTCTCAGGGTACAGGTCGCCGTTGAGGGGCAGGCTGCCGCAAAGCTGCTGCACCTCGGCCTCACTCAACTCCGGGTGGCCACTCTCCAGGTGCTTCCTGAGGGCAAGGAACGTCCGGAAGCTCCGCTGGCAGAGGCTGCACATGGTGGCGGCCCGGATGGCATGGTACTGGGAATGTATCTGAAGCTTCTGCATAGTCTTGAAAGCCAGGCTGCAGTGGTTGCAGCGGTACTTGTACACATGCCGATCGGAGACGGAGAGTGGCTGCTGCTGCTGCCGCTTCAGCTGGTCTACCGGGTGCTCCGTTGGGGCGTCTGGATCCCTTGAGTCCCGGACGCTGGCCTTCTTCCAGTCGGGCGCATCTGACGCTTCCTTTGGCGGCTTGAGCTCCTCACCGGGAAGCTCCTGCTCACCTCTGTCTTGCGCGGTGCTGGTTTTTTCTTCATTGGAATTATCGCCTGAAAGACAGCAAATGGATGAATTGAATGGATGAAATGAAAACTGAATTAAGAGCTTTTGGAGATATGCAGTCCTTTGATTTTGGCTGCTGAAAGTAAACTAAACGTGGTAAAATTTGTCGTAAAAAATGGACACCATGACACAATCAACAGATATACAAAACTGATCTCAATGCAGTAATCCCTGTTGAAAATAAAATAATCAAATGGGAAATTGTGCAGCCTGATGGACAGTAATAATAATAAGAAAAACAATTAATAGAATCTTAATTGATAAAACAGTGAAGGTATCAATTGATACAATGATTGATGATCATTGTAACAAAAGAAGAAACCCAGCTATCACAAACTGTTCCCAAAGTCCGAATGGGGTCAGGTAAACAAAATAAACACAAAACAAAAACAAAAACAAAATGCACTGATTAAATCAATTACACTATAGAAGCACTTCGATGTACACACAAAACATAAACGCACCTTGGGACTTTCCAGAACCCTCTGGTAAAGCAGTCGCGATGTCGAAACTTGGAACTTTATCTTGCACATTTGTTGGCAGCAGCATGCTATTAGGCATCACACTATCTGGTCCTGAAACCTATCGGAATTCGCACAAATATTGGGATGCTCATCAATATGGTTGTCATCATTGTAGTGATCAAAAAAACAGAACAAAACACACTTACTGAAGCAAAATTATAACTTATACTTTGTTCATTACACACAATTCTGAGAGAGTATTCTACTAAAAATAAGAACATTTTGCAAACCATACCTGCTATCACAATATATAAAACTGTAAAATAACTACACAGGGTATTAGCATATTGGTGCCAATTTTAGACACAATGAACATGCTTCCATAGCTGCAAATTCAATAAGTGTTGCACATACAAGGGGATAATATGCATATTACAGCTAAAAAAAGTAAAAGCACAGCTCCAATGTAAAATTTGCTTTGAAAACTGGGCTTGGCTAGAGGAAAGCCTTCATGTTTCAACCACTGGAGGTTGAATGCATGGGAAACATTTAACAGAGGTATCCTTTGTTGAGGGTTGGTCGGGCAGCGTTTTGGACCTTAAAAAGGGGGGAAACAGCCCTGACAGACTTTTATTATGGCGTTAAAGAGAAGCCGGAATCTAAATCTGACTTAAAAGCTTAAAATCGACGTGTCACTTACAGTCATGAGCAACTTTTCCACGCAGTCCGGAGCCACACTATGAAGGTGGGTCAGATGAAGCTGGAGGTGAATTTTGTTGCTGAGCACATCCTGGCATAGAGGGCAGCAGATGATCGGCTGCACGGAATGCTGGGACATGATGTGCATCTGGATGCGGTTTGCGTCCTTGCTACTGTAGTTACAATACGGGCACCGCTGAACCTGAAAAGATACCGCAAATTTATCAGTGCTCTGACAAATTACGTTCCATACATAAGTATTTACAACACAGAAAAACCCATATAAAGGTGGGCTAAATTATGTAAGCATTATTATTATTTTTCAGAATATTTTGAGTTAAATATAACCCCTCAAAATGTAAATATTAAAGCTAACGGCGATTTTATTTAATTCACCTAAGTGTTTGCTTCTTTCAGTTTTATTTGCAAAACATGATTGGCTGGAAATTCTAATCAGAAAATTACAAATGACAAAGGTGTGTACCCTTTCTGTCTCAGGCTGACTCTCATTACAAGGAGTAGTTTTAGATTGGCGCTTCCCACCACCTCGCTTAATGTAATCCATTTCAGAAATTACTAAGACCAGCATCACTCAAAGTCCTACGAGACAAGCTAATACTTCATAATTTAATTTAAAAACACATCAGATATGAAGAGACGCAATGGGTGGAATCTAACTCAGGTATTTGTTTTATATTTTTCAATATTATTGAAAGTCGGGGACAAGGACCAGTCGAGGATCCTTTTTAACCCTTTGCGCGGTCGGGCCTGGTCAGGTTACCTGATCTTTGGTGACCACCATGTCCTCGGTCGATGTAGGTCTCTTAGGAGCCACGTCAGGCTCCTTCTCGCTCCGCAGCAACCGTCTCCCCACTGCTGTGCCGCCCTGGGCCTCCTTGACCAAGGTGCTCATTCCTTAGAAAAAAACGGGAGACGAGAGGTTCAGGGCAAGACGAATATTTCAAATGACAATAACTACAATAAACATAATGTTTATAACAAACACAATGGAGACCGTGAAGGACGGATTTACTCTAGTAAATCTGCATACGGAAGCATTAGAACCCATCTGGAGCCATGCACATACGAGAAGATCAGGGGTGTCCAAGCATCTGAATTATCAAATTCTGGTTACTGTTTGAAGATTAAAGACCTGAATGCAGTGATAACTAATCTGGTCAGACTTGATCAAATTAATTCAATAAAGTGCCCCCCCCCTTGTTCAAGGTAACCTTATGTTACCTTGAGAGATTAGGCTAATCAATAGAACTCCCTGAATAATGTCCCTGAATAATGCTTCCTTGAATAACGCTCCTCAAACTGAAAACCCAGGGTCCTAAAAACAATGCAAAATTACACTTGTTTTTTAATTGGAAAAAAAATCTAATATTAGAATTAAAATAATGTAAAACGTATAACTCCATTTGGCTATTCACCATCAATTTGCAGAACAAAGGTAATGATTGAATGATCTTAAACATATGTACCAAAAAAAGCTTTTGAAATGTGTAATCACAAACAGTGTTCCGTCTGAGCAGTTGAAAGGAACACAGGGAATTTAATCTGTTTCACAATGTCACCACGATGCCCCTAACAATGGTAATTCTACACAGTCCCTTTGGCGATAAAGAATCTCTATTTCCAAATAACCTTCCTGAGAATTACTCAAAATGCATATGGCCTTTGCCGTACGCTGGGAAACAGCAGCTTTGTTATCATTACAGCTGAGCTCAATTCTAGGTTGTATTTAGCGATGCTGTGCAGAGTGATAAATTTTTCATTGCCCTCACCCTAAGATACAGACAGCGCACCCAGCCCTCTCAGCCGATGCAATTTATACATTCTTAAAGCTGACAGAACACAAACAGCAGCAGGGCCACAATGCCTCCTTCAAGGCAATATTTTATTATTCTGATGAACACACAATCACCAAGAAGAAAAAAAAATAATATTCTCCTTGGCTTTAACATAATTTTCTTTTAGCATTAAAAAATATATAGTTTTATTTTAGTACATCTCATTATTTAGTATATCTTTACGTTTATTAATTTCCTTGCATTGGGATTATATTTTTTTATATATTTATTTTACTTTTTTTTTTTTTTACTCTTAAAGCCTGATATATTACCCTGTCTAGGAAAGTGACACAGGGGGGGAAAAACACATATCTCAGACAGGGGCATTATACAAATTTCCAACAGCATCAGAGAATTTTCTTCAGCCCCAAATAGCTAGATAATCTTTTCTCCTGGCTTTGACATCCCAGTGGCGTTGGAGAAGCATGTCACATACTCTCCCTGACAAACAGAAAACCTCATTTGCCAGGCGCTCCAATCTCTTTTCTGCGCTGCTTCATCTGTTCCCCTTTCTTCATCCTTCCCTGCTGTTTATTATGAGTATTTCTAATTTTAACTTTCAATTTTCGCCCATCTTCCAGTCAATTTGCAACTAAATTATTTCCAGGGCGAGGAGGCGATCGCTGGACAAGCAGAGAGCAAACGTACTCCACAGTGAAATGTGGCTTCGCCATTGATCGCAATCGTGTAGAATGTAAATGCATGGTTCGTGGGGCCCTAATGGCATTGGGTGTCGTACACGAGGATTCTTATGTATGATTTATTTCCTCAAGAAACGTACCACATTAATACTCATCCGTGGTACTCACCCCCCCACAAAAAAACAAAACAAAAACAGCCGCCTCTGTGTGTCGAAGTGTATATTGCACAGGCTATGCATGCGAACAATAGAGAAACGACCAGCCTTTTCGAGATCATTTGTTTGGAATAATATATAACCAGGTGACCCCTTTCAATGTGCTTTAAGACATTATTTTATTACGCAATCGCCATTCAGCCGACACACTGTGCATTATTTTTCTTCTGCAGGTCCTATCCTCAGCCGCAATATGGAGGACCGGGCCTGTGTTTATTGTGCCGCAGATTGTGTTAGGCCCTCTCATTCCTCTCATCTAATGATGCTGTACCTTTTTTCTTTTGTCCCAAGACACAACGCACTGCAAAGTGATAGGTAAAATAATTCTGACACCGTCTTTCTTCGGATGACAAATGCCTTTGAGAAGCAGGACCTCAGTTGATTAGATAAATCAAAAGGTGATTTATGACATTCAAGCTGTTTGCATTGCAGAAATGAGGGCAGCATCCTTCCCAGCTCTTTTTATATTATCAACTGAAGGGGATTTTCTGTTTTATTCCTGTGGTATTCAGTTTTTTAAAAACCTGGCAATCTTGTTTAAACACAATTTAGGACAACAAGGACAAATCGGTTTTATCACTTTCTTTCTGAGTTGAACCTTATTTCCTTCATTTAATTAATTTTTATGCTACAAAAATAAATTATTTGCTGTGGGCTAGTTCAATTTACTATTGAATTTACAGGACATAGTTTCCTAAAAAATGCATGTATTTGAGCCATAAATAAACCTTGCTTTGAAAGACATTGTGCGCCTTTGTTGATTTACGGTTTTGTTGGTTTAGGTTAAGCATTAGCGAGCACTTTGACTTTAATATAATTAAAATTCTGCATTCTGAACTCTGATCTCCACCGATGGGTAGGAAGTTTTTTACAAACAATGCTTTACATGGGAAGGTTTACATTCACATCGGGAAAAGGATATGACAAAAATTAATTGTGATGAACAGTATGCATACATTAACCTCAAAACAGATTAAATTTCTCTGATTTGGGAATATATATATATATATATATATATAT
>JAOYSI010000016.1:1003886-1018376 GCA_025775065.1 Hiodon alosoides | reverse complement strand
ACACACACACACACACACACACACACACACACACACACACACACACACAGACACACACAGACACACACAGACACACAGACAGACACACAGACAGACACACAGACAGACAGACACAGACACAGACACTGACACACACACACAGACACACACAGACACACACACACTGACACACACAGACACACACACACTGACACACACACAGACACACCCACACAGACACACACAGACACACACACACTGACACACACAGACACACACACACTCACACACACACAGACACACACAGACACACACACACTGACACACACACAGACACACACAGACACACACAGACACAGACACACAGACACACAGACACACAGACACAGACACACAGACACAGACACACAGACACAGACACAGACACACACACTGACACACACACACACACACAGACAGACACAGACACACTGACACACACAGACACACACAGACACACACAGACACACACACAGAGACACACACACACACCATTCCTGATCCCTGACCGTCACCTACCCTTCCGCTCATATCTCGCGTTGCTGAAACACAACTGAACAGCGGGTAAAGAGAAGCGCTTCCAAGCTACGCAACGGCACCCAAGAGTGGCCAGAGTACAACTAACTCCTCAGCATGGAGTGAAGGAACATTTTAATAAGACCACAGAAAAAACCAAAAGTTTCACTGTTAGTTTAAAGGATGTACCAGCATTTACCCAGGCAGTAGCCTGAAAACCAATGGTCAGTCAGTCAATCAAACGAGAGACCATCTCATCCAACACTGCTTTTTATTATACAAAAATACGCCAATACATTTCTGACTCTCACACTGCTATAAAACACCTTTCCTACCTCAGAAACGCAGCTAAACCGATGTTCTCCAAGAAACCCAAGGGTACAGATGGAGAATTATCACGCTGGTTAAACTGATCACGTGGATTATTTTGTAAAGATTAAACGCTGTAAAGGGAGAAAGCACGTTTTTCTGACACCGCTAACCTTTCTTTTACAAAGGCTGGGGTGAAAGACGTTTAGGCAGGGACCAAATCGGCACTTTGGAAGCTCGCCAATCGCACTTAACATTACTGATTTAAAAGCTTCTTTTAATCAGTAGAAGATATGTGATACTTAAAAAAAAATCTTAATCCCATTAAAAACGATTTTATTAAATGCGACTGGGGGTTTGTCGAAGTTCAGATCTGGTCCCAGCCTTAGTCTGGCCCCATTAATGAGAAACAAGCGAAGAACAAATGTGTTTGGTTAGCACGATATCGTTTCGAAAAACAATCGACCCCAGCCAAAACACATCGTTCTCCGCAAGATAAGCGGGGAGGAAGCGCAGAGCGGCCTCGGAGACAATCAGACAAGCGTACAAACGCTTTCCGGCGTAAAGTATATTAGGCAACTGCTGCGTAGCTTTCTACAGTCACACGATGGCCTGGGAGATTACTCAGCACAATTACACAGGTCTTCCTAGAGACTGAAGAAATGTTGCCATGGTGCCAATTAAATGACATAGCTCGTTAAAGGGGTTTCACAATCGATGGATTTCCAGGAAAAACAATGCGCTGCGTTTCTGCTCGGCTGTTCGCCTCCAACCCAGCCAGCCTCAGGGTTGACAATCTGCATATGTTAATGTAATTGAGCACTAATTGTGTAAAGCTTGTACATATTCAAATGCACCTTCTCGGGGGCGACTCAGGTTTGAACCGAGTCCAAGTCTCTGAGTGGGCGAGACCCCGTGTGCCACAGCCAAGCCAGCTTCTGGCTTCTCAGTTTACAGCCCGCGGTCCTCGGGACAGAGACGCACATTGTAGCCTTGTATTCAGTCAAATTTAATTTGGGAATGATTCAGTCCACCCCCCTTTGCACCGGTTAATACACAAACGGTAATCAATCTTTAAATTAACGCTTTGTCGCAATTCAATACTTGGAGCATTTTTAGTCGTTTGGGTCCAAGTTGTAGAAGGAGTAGTTACAGGTAGACTTGGAGTAATTATGGAGAAGAAAAAAAAACATTTTAAGGCTTTTTTTTAAATCCTGGCAGATAAAAACGATCATTATCCCTTTCTTTAGGACTGTTTGAAAACCTTTTGTTGGCAGAATATACATTTCAAGGTGTGCAGTAATTTTGTATGGGTTAAGAAACACAATCGATAACCTGAAAACCAAAGGTGATGATTGATGGTTAACGAGCTATACAAGAAAATACTCCCTCGGCAGGGCCTGGGTCGTCACTGGAACTCAGAACCAAAACATTACGGGCCTGGGTCGTCACTGGAACTCAGAACCAAAACATAACGGGCCCAAGCCGTCACTGGAACTCAGAACCAAAACATTAAGGGCCTGAGCAGTCACAAGAAATCAGAACCAAAACATTACGGGCCCGACCCGTCACTGGAACTCAGAACCAAAACATTACGGGCCCGACCCGTCACAGGAACTCAGAACCAAAACATTACGGGCCTGAGCCGTCACAGGAAATCAGAACCAAAACATTACGGGCCCGAGCCGTCACTGGAACTCAGAACCAAAACATTACGGGCCCGAGCCGTCACTGGAACTCAGAACCAAAACATTACGGGCCCGACCCGTCACTGGAACTCAGAACCAAAACATTACGGGCCCGAGCAGTCACAAGAACTCAGAACCAAAACATTACAGGCCTGAGCCGTCACAGAAACTCAGAACCAAAACATTACAGGCCTGAGCCGTCACAGGAACTCAGAACCAAAACATTACGGGCCTGAGCCGTCAAAAGAACTCAGAACCAAAACATTACGGGCCCGGGTCGTCACAAGAACTCAGAACCAAAACATTACGGGCTCCTGACAGCCCACATAATTGGAGTATTTTTAAGACTAACTTTTCTCTATTACAAATACAAAATCAATAGCAAATGGTGGTCTTTAGAAAGCGTCTATCACTCATCATACCAACGTTTGTTAATTTTTAATTTTTAACTCTTGTGCTACCCTATTTTTTTTAATTATGCAAACGTGCTCTTGTGAAACAGCAACGCTTGCTTGCTTTGTTTGTATAAAGCCTTTCGAGGCATTGACAACCCAATAAAAATGACTGACGATAGTTAGTAACCGTTGTAGACACCATTTCACTGCTTTACCCAGCAGACAGCCTCTCCCAGAAAACAATTACCCCACATAGTTTTCTGCTCTGAGACGAAGAGGCCGTCTCACGTTTCTGTACTGAGACTACCTGAAGGCCAGATGAAGAAAAGCAAGGATGGAATAAAATCTCAGTTGTGCTGGAGAAAAACAGACAGCTTTTTTTAAATCATCAATTAGGATCTCAAACCATTCTTTATAGCTAATGTTAGATTACCATCTGTGCTGTCATACTCAGCTCAGTAGCAGCAGCAGTGTGTGTGTGCGTGCGTGCGTGCGTGCGTGCGTGCACATGCCTGTAACATTGGCTACATAGCTCTCCTTACGTCTCAGATTTGGCTTAATAAACACTCGTTTTTCTCCAGTAAAAAACGCATGGATGAAATGTAAACTCTGGAACACATACAGGTAGGGGTGTAAGTTTTAGAAGTGCGATGTAAATACAGTCGTTATTCTAGGATAAAAATCTAATTTTGAATCTATTCCCTGAAATGTACTCTACTAAGCACCTAGCTTCGACGGGACGGTTACAGGATCTTCATACAAATCACAGCAAATAGGCAACTAGCAACTAAGCAATAGGTATTACTCCATGGCTCAATTACATTAAGGTAATGTAATTACCAATTAACACAATTACATTAAGGTATGCACATTTTGGCAGGCATTATTAAATCATTTGGACTGATGGACAGCGTCACTTCAAAATAATAATAATAATAATAATAACAATAAAAACAACTTTATTTATACCCTAATGCCCTTGACTAAGCCTGGGGAAGGTCATTGTGTGTTTGGTGGCCGCTAAATTCAACAAAAAGATGTTGAGCAAATCAAGCGAAACTTAACACTGGCCAAGTGACACTTAACACTAGTAAAAGCGTGTTGCAGAAACACCCTCGGGTGTGTTGAACCGAGCAGCGCCGTTTGAACATCACAGGACCCGTACACCTTTACACCACATTGGAAAGGGATACGGTTCCCTCAAAAGCGGGGAGCGGGGAGCGGTGGTCACTGCCTACTGTGTAAAAACTCTTTTGTTTCTTTAAAGCAGCTAACACAACACGGTCTGTTCAGCATTTTAGGAAGTCCCATTCCGGCTTCACATGGGGATAAAAAAACTCATCTGTTATGTAGAAGGTAATCCAAGGGGCTGTGCAGGGGGGCTGCGTTAGAAAATCACTGGACATTCGGAAGACCCATTTTTAATGTTCTCCATTTTCTTCATATTTAAATTTATGGTATTTAATATATTGCATTGCAAAATAAAAGATTACATGGCCAATCAATTTAAGCTTACAATTAAGCTGGAAAAAGGAAAATAAGTGACACATTTAATGGTCCCTTGAATACCATACAAACACGCACACGCACACGCACACGCACACACACACACACATGCACAGCTCTCTCCCCCCTACACACACACACACACACACACACACACACACAAACACGCACAGCTCTCTCCCCCCTACACACACACACACACACACACACACACACATATATATGTACAAACAACACACACAGCTCTCTCTCCCAATCTCACACACACACACACACAAACACACACAGATATATGTACAAACAAACACACAGCTCTCTCTCCCAATCTCTCTCTCACACACACACACACACACACACACACACACACACACACACACACACACACACACAGTAATCTTATTGTCACAGAGCTTGGGAGATGCTTCCTGGATCCCCTTTTAAATGCATTTAAATGGTTTTAAAAGGCTTTCTGCCGAGAAGGATTTTAAATTACCCAGCCACCACGGGTTGACTGGAGACTTATTGAGGTATAAACCATAAAAAAATGAAGAAGGGAAATTTAAGCCTTGAAATATTGATTTCCACATTAATATCATACGGGCAGAGGGCAATTTAGCCTCATGGAAATGATACACTGTGGACGCTTGAAAAAGCGTCAGTTTTCAGCTGAGCAGGCCCGAATCTCAGGAGTCACTAAGGATTCCCTCTCATCAGATCCATCAACCCTCATCGCCTGTATTTGTAGTCAAATGTACGCTCTCAGAAATGTGTGAATATTAAGGAACACAAATAATATAAATACCTATTTCATGTGGTAAAATAATATTAAATACAATCCGGCAAAAAGAAGAATGCATCTGCATGGTTTTTAGGGCTTTAGCTGACATTTTTGTAACGTGCAAAGAAAAATATTTATGAAACATTCTTAAATATTTATTTAAGACATTCATTAGGGAAGAAAAACAAACAAATAAATAAATGTTCTACACGTTTTATAACGAGCGTTTTTTTTAACTAAACTTTTTAATTTTAAACGCAATAGTATTTATGATAATAACCTGTATACTAATAGTAATAGTAATAATAATAGTAATAATAATAATAATAATAAGCGTCTTGAGATTCCATACTAAATTCCAATAATCAAGAGAATCGAAGTAAAATGTGACTAAAATAACACACATTTCGTACACTATTCTCAAAAACAAAAGTAAATTATTTTTAATTGCAAATATTTAAGCATATATTTTATGCGAAGGTAAACTGCCTGAAAAGAAGATAAGATAGACAGAAAAATCCAGAGAAATATCGACATTTGTGAGGAACAAGTTGTTGAGACCTACTCCGTTATACACCCCGTTACTGCCGTGCCTGGCTATCGTCCGGTTTTTTTTTCTTCTGGGTTTTCAATGCAAGCGATCGATGCTCCTGTCACTGTAGCGTTCCAATAGCAGCCAGGATTCGCCTACCTCACAACTATTCAACAACCGCCAAGTCCAAGACCTGTTTCTTAACTAACACTAAATAATCGTAATTTTTTTTGTCGAATTCACGAGTCAGTAATGCCTAGCGAAACATACATGAAAGCAGCTGCGTGACTTAAAAAAAAACAACGCAATACATGGGTTTTGAAAGAGAACACAGCAGAAAGATCATAAGCCGTAAACGGGGAGAAAAATCTTTCAGGAAGGTTCGGTCACACCGGAGACTTTTTATACATTCATTTTTTTTTTATATATTTTGCCGTTTTTTTCCTGGGAGTTGTTTTAATGCAGTCTCTGTGGGACGTACTAGTGGCTGGAGTTGCATCTCACCGACCTGTCTACTTTACGGCTATACGGTAATACCGACCAAAGTCAAAGGAAACGGCTTTACATACTGCAGGTAACATTTCTCAGATACAGTAGAATGCCGATTACATCACACTTTCAAAACACCGTACGCAGTACTGAAACAGCTCGGTTTGCCAATGCCAAATAATCAGTCAATTATTTGTCTATGCAGTGATATTATCAGTTAAGTACAAAATTGTCGACTGTTGTGAAGGAATGTTTAGGCGCGAAATTACTTAAAAAGCAGATGGATATAATTTTACGGTCCCAAGACCGTAAATACGTGTCGCTAGTGCGAGTCTGGTGATGTAGGTTATTGAAGACAAGTTGCCAACTCTTCGAGGTCACAAAACGAAGCAAACAGTAACCCAATTTGACAACGTACTTCTGATACATTTCATCAGAAATTATTGCTGTGACGCATTTTCTATGAAACAGAGATTGCTTCTTTCCAAGCAGTCTCTTAGCTATAACAAGTGACTGAAATATGCTTACAAATAAACTCCGCTACCTCGCCAGTTATCTCAAGTGGCTTGGCAGTGATTCCATTTTTACTCATATAGCCGTCTTCTAGCTCTTGACAGTTTGTAGCACTTAGAAGCAGATGAAAGTCATTTTTATAAACAATCCGACACACGTTTTTAAATTACTACCAAAATAAATTACATTGAACGGCTATAATCTGGGGAGCGGAATACCAAATATAATGCTAGATCAACCTGGAAAGATGATCGATAGTCGACCTAAATTGAATAGTAACTCAATGAAAGTTAAAGAAAAAATAAAATACTTTATTTCCCCTCAGTTATCTTACCGTCTTCTCTTTTTTTCTCTTTAGTTATATTATGTCACATCCAATCCTGTCGAAAGTTATCAAAAAGGTAGAAAAAAAGATTAATCCTTGAACTTTATGGAGAAAAAATAAAAACTGAAACGATGAACATGAAGCGATGCTTTGGGTCCCGCTATTAAAGTACGTGTCGACCGCTGCCTTGCAGTTAAGGTTGTGAAGGGTTGGGGGGGAACAGGAAAGGAAATGAAAATCCGATATGTCTTTATTCTGCTAATTATTATCGTTTTAGCCCTGTTTAAAAAAAAAATGGCTGATTAAGTTGAGTGCGCATGTCTTTGTGTGCCTATTCCCGATATGCACTCTGGGAATGAGAGAGAGAGCGACTGAGAGAGAGACTGGGAGAGAGAGGAGGAGAGAATGAAATGTAATTAGCCGGGTGATCAACAGACCCATATTTTAAGTGACGGGCTTTTAAAACAGGAGTAAATGGCTACAAGGGACAGAAAATCATATTAAGAAAGAGTATTTAAATGGAATGAAACGGACGAATATCTGGTCACACAATAGAAAGGCATTCTTCTTGCACATTGCTTTTGATCATAAATTAGGCACGTGTATGTGTATTTGAAATGGTGAAGTGATTCCTATACACGGAAGATCAGAGTACCGATAGAGAATCCCCCCCCCATCCAGGCTGTATCCAATACGAGTCATATGAGCTTATCAAGTGTGATTAGAAAACATAAATACTCCCAAAAACAGTAAAGGCAAAACACGTTGGCGATTGTTACTGCAATCACATACGTGTAGTTGTGATAAGGAAACGCACACTAAATATAAGTTATTAGGCCTCTGCCATCAACTTCAGAAAATACGGGTTTAGTATCAGTAGCAGTAGCTGGTCGATTGAAAAGACACATTTAAAACATAGAGAGACTAGGCCCATCTGATTATTTTTCTGCATTTTAACAAATATATTTTACACTTAAAAAAAAAAAAAGCATTTCTGGAAAATTAAGGTTGTGATTGTATTGTTATAATTTAAAACTGGCTGTCAGTTAAATGACAAAAAAGACTACGAGGTTATTTTCTCCTATTTAAACAGGATAACTGCTCTTTATAGTATAAACTGTTTACTATACTCTGCATAGTATAATACGAATTTATCAAGTATCTGTGTCAGAATTATACCTGCACATGCAGTCACTCTATGGACACAAAATCAAATATACAATGTTTGCTCTCGAACTCGATGTCCCGTGTATTATCCATCGTATAAATCAAGGTTTCTACTGGTTGTTAGTTATGTCGTTTAATTGTCTTTCTCAAGCACTGGTTCTGTCAAGATCGTATTCGAGGTTTTCTCCTCAAACAGACTGTGTCAAAACAGACCCAAACACATGCTAATGGGGTGAGGGTCAAGAGATCTACTTTCGGAGTGAGCTGGGTTTTTCTCTCTCTCTCTCTCTCCTTGGCAGGACCTTACGATGTCGACTCGTAGCCTACTTTGCCCATATAAAAAGTAGGTCCTATCAAGCTACTTCATTTATTAAGACTCGGCTAAAGGCGGGCAGGCGAGTAAAATGTTTACACTGATCTCTGGTCGCTGTCCTTCCGGAGCAAACTGCCGATTGACGACGCGAGGAACCGCGTAGGAAGGGTAGATAAAAACTAACGGACACTGTTGTGTGGGTTTTTATTTCACGTACACTGGTGTTAAACGGGGTTTGATTTAATGACGGATACAAACGAATAATTTAGTATATTTAACAAGAATCGTTCAGTTTTAAATCTTAATCAGTCTGTTGTTGTTTTATGGATATTTTAAACACTTTATCTGCTGGTTGGGTTTATGGTAATTCTTCTTTCGTTTCAATGTGTTCTCACAATAAGGGGTGTTAGAACAGTTAAACCACATATAAAATGAAACCGTGGCACATAATACCCTGTATTGCACATTTATAAATGTTTTACAAAACGTTACGATGAACGGAGGTATATTTATTTTTCGTATAATGTTGTAATATATTAGTTATTTTAAACAAGGTAAATATGAAAACACGAATGAAGAAACGCACAATTCCTGGCCGGGCAGGACACCGCCTAATACGGATCTACACAATACACAATATTATTTTTGTTATTGTTAATTTTTTTTTTTTATAACCCACGCACTTCTCTGGGTTCTATTTGGTGAAACGTCCGAGCGCCCTCTGGGGCTTAGCAGGTCAGTTTTGACACTGTGATTAACCCCGCAATAACGTAATCGGCGTTTAAGAAACACTTTTTGATAACTGTACCAATTAAAACAAATGGGCAGAAACTCTGGACTTCCAGAAAAACAAATAACTTGTAAACACCGAAGCTAGGAAGCCAACGCGAAGTTCTGCGATACTTTCTTTCAACCACATCGTAAACATCCTATTTACAGACTCCAACCCTGAGTACGATGTCATACATATTTTGGATTCGTTAGGAAATGCGATTGACTAGTGACTAATACAATTGTATCAGTAAAAGCTTTGATAAAATTGAGAAAAAGATAGCCTACCATAGGAATAAATTGTAGAACGCTTGTATTTTCATTTGTAAAATGTCGGTATTATTTCTATTGTTGTTGAACAAATCCAAATGTGCGCTGGTTCAACAACAAAAAACAAAAAAAATCACAAGTTAATATCCCAGCATTTAAAAAAATCTTCTCGAAATAATAATATGTAAAAAATATAAAGGTTGTTGTTTTTTTTGTTTTCTTTTTTTAAAACAATTAAAATGTGACAAATCTTCCCGTTTACTTTCCAGTCATATCACACAATCTATAATATCACCGAAAGTTCTAAATAAATGTACCTTTGACATAAGAAACTGACGTTTACTTCTTTCTGTCTTCATTCGGGATGTGAAAATGTTTTCTAAATACCCACATTCAGCGCATTGTCATTGCAAAGCGAAGAGCGCAGTGACGTGGTCACAGAAAATGGAAAATAAGTTTAGGATTGGGTGCAGCGCCGTGAATGCGGATTTAGCAAACTTTAAATGAATATTCCACAAAAGCTCCCCTACAACATACAATTCTTACATATATATGCAATTTTTTCCCTTGGCGTTTTTTTTATTTTATTTTTTTATTTTTTGCCGTCTAATACCTCGATTCAAATAGTTTTACATTACGCATTCCCATCTCTCATTCTCTTTGATAACACGGCATGTAATCTTTCTAATTTGGAAATGTGATTAAAATGCTTTTAAATATGCAAACAATTTATTTAAACAATTACAAAACATAAACCTCCATTCATAAATGGTCGGTTATAAAATAAAAATAAAAAATAAAACCTTAATCAATGTATGGGGGAATTCCAATCGATTAGATAAACGATAACCAATAACAATATGATACTAATTCCAGATACTATTTTCTGATTTAGTCTCTGTTATTGATATACTACTGGGAAGATTCCGATGATAGTTACTCTATGAGTAGGCTACGTACTCTTAAACAACGTCCACAAAACGTCTAAGAAACAGCGACAGTTTACTTATTGATTTCGTTATCTGCAAAAAGGCCATGCCTGATTTTGTGGGGTTCGCGTTATGACTGTGACTACGGTGTTCAGTTGTAAAAAACAAAAAAAAACAAAAAACGGTAAAAATAGATTATTACTATACGCAGTAAATTGCTGAGTTGGGCGACGTTACAGTGTGGTTTTCGGTAAATTTTCGTGACATCAAAGCGGCTGACGGATTGAGTGCGTTAGCAGGGTACGCATTTGCTGCTGCGAGCATCTTTCTTTATTCGATAAAGAAAATCAATGAAAGAGTATGTAAAGTAATTAGTGTCTTTGGGATTGGGTTTTTAAAAGTGACCTCTGTCGACGAGTCAATTACAGTAGGTAATTCACACGTAACTCCACACTTAGCGCGGCGTTTAGCCAGGATGCCTGCCTTGACCTTTAATCCTACCGCCCTCTCCTGCCTGACCGTTGCTTTTTACGATGACCCTCTTTCAGTCGGTAATCTCTCTTTAATTAACTGACGCAAATGGGTTTTTGTTGCATTTGTGGGTGAGGTTTGTCCAGTTTTTGATTGAATTTCAGTCACACATATTCCGTTCCTATTAGACAACACTGACAATCCAGGAAGTGGTCTCCACGACCACAGCCGTACATTTTGTTTTTGCTGAATTCAAGGGAACGTCTTCGTTAACCATGACCTATCAATAGCCAAAATTTAAAATGACACATTTAAACAAATCACTTTATCAAATGTGGGGTTATTGTCAGTAAGAGCAAGTGTCTCACTTGAGTGTAAAGATGTGCAGTCTGATTAAATTAGCCTTTTCACTAGGTTTGTTTTACTAAATACATGACGCACGTTTATTTTAGGTGGTGGGTCCATATTGATATGCGATACCCATTCAGGTGATGATACTCCCTTCACCCACTCCCTGTTGTTCTACCGACATCTCTACTACCTGTACTACCTGTCCGAATTGAAAAGTCAGTTTAATAGCCTCTACCCTGGATAAGGAGGACATCGTATTAACATAACATTTCATCAAACCTGCTGGTATAAATTATAATCAGGTGGGAACTAAATGGCCAGATTTAAAAATGCAGACAAGAAACCGACAGAAATTTTTCATAGACCGCGGCCTCCAAACAACTGTTCATCTTTACTATTTGTGAAACGTAAACACACACACTTTTACTTATGAATTTACTTATTTTCCTCGTTGAAAGACTGTTAACCATGCTGTGGCTGGGAATCTGATCTCATCTCCAGCTTCTATAACTGGTATCATGCTTAAAAAGCACCGTAGGGCCAAAGGGCTGTGGACACCACCTCAGGGGTTGTGAACCTGCAACCTTACGGCGCAGATATTTCAAAAGTGCAAACACTCTGTTTACCTAGACAGCAGCAGGGCTGTGGGCAGTTTGGTATATTGAATATTTTTCTACTTTTTTTTTTTTGCCTTAGGTATTTATGAGCAGTATTTTTAGTAGAACTGTGTGCTGCGTTTTAGTATAGTTTTTTTGATAATTTCATTTCAGTAACAACAGCCGCTAGTTGTTTTCTTGATTGTACACTGGACTGTTTTTTGCATTAATTAAGATGATGTTTGTCACATATCTGACGGAATAGTTGCCCACATCCATAGCATTGTTACAAAAATTAACAAGCGTGTTTATTCATGTCACAGTACAATAAATGTATGTCAATATGTCAGTTTCTGGTGCAGTGTGAGTTTATTTATAGAGAATTATTGATTAAGTTAGTTATATATTATTATTATTATTATTATTATTATTATAAGACATGTATATATTCTCAATTCTTAATTTACACCCTGTTAAATTGGTTCCTTTTTTTATATCTTGAAGGGTAACAGCTTGTTTATAATGGTTCACACAGCTGCGTTAGTAACCGGTTACAAAGCGGTCACCAAGGTAATCTGAATCACATAGGAATATAGCTAGAAAAGTGAGATTTCTTCTGCTTTAACGGGAAGGCAGTAGATTCATTCTAATCTTGTGCTGATATCAGTCAGAGCTGCGTTAGTAACCGGTTACAAAGCGGTCACCAGGGTAATCTGAATCACATAGGAATATAGCTAGAAAAGTGAGATTTCTTCTGCTTTAACGGGAAGGCAGTAGATTCATTCTAATCTTGTGCTGATATCAGTCAGAGCTGCGTTAGTAACCGGTTACAAAGCGGTCACCAGGGTAATCTGAATCACATAGGAATATAGCTAGAAAAGTGAGATTTCTTCTGCTTTAACGGGAAGACAGTAGATTCATTCTAATCTTGTGCTGATATCAGTAACAGCTGCCAGGCCTCCACTAAATCAAAGGAGGAGTAACGTATCCAGAATGCGTCTAAACGGTCACTTTCACCACGGTTTTCTTGAATCTGACCGAACTCTGCTGGGGCTCATCATGCCACGATTCACACACGTTGTCTTCCGCTGTCGGGGCACTGGGTCAGCTGGCAGGATGGAAAAGTGTCTCCTTTATATGGATAACACTGAAATCACACTGAAATCACACTGAAACCACACTAAATTCACACTGAAATCACACTGAAATCACACTAAATTCACACTAAAATCACACTGAAATCACGCTGAAATCTAACCCATGCTGGACCCCTTGATCACATTCTAATTTGCGCCGTTCCTCTCTTGTGTACTTTTAAATGGGAAACTTTCTCGTTTGGCAGGCGGCAGGCGTATATGTATCTGAGATTAATTGCATGCAACAAATGGTATTAATTAGAGACGTTGTTAAATTTTGTCACGTATATTCATAATAAGTTAGTTTTTTTCAGCAATGTCTCTCCAGGGTAAAAAGGAAAGACTTTTTACTAGCACTTTGAGGTACAGTACATGACATATGTTCGAAACATATTTACTGAAAAAAAATGTATGATATTTCCAGTGAATATGAAAACATTGCCCAGTACTAGGATATATATTCTACTCTGGGATGTGAGAATCGTTTAAAGTAAGAAGCAGCTGCACAGTTAAATTATATTTCTGTCATATTACAACTGATGGTTTTGATCAGTAAAAGTACCTAGATGGGACGAGGGTGTTGGTGTAAAGTTTTTAATTATTTGGGGGGCTGCTTTATGTAAATATAAAAATGATTAATCGTCATCGTTGCATCTGAATATTTTGAACGAAATGTCATTTTAAATCAACGATTCAACAAATTTTAACGTACTGACTGAAGCACAAAACAACGTAACAAAAATCACAAAAAAATATTAATCTGTATTCAACTTTGGATAGGTTACTGGCATATCCTTTTAAGGGCCGCTTGCTTCAAACGCTAGCTAGGATAATGTGTTAAATTCCCCATAGGAAATTAAATGTCCCAGTATTTTATTTTGGCTCACAACAGAAAAGCAGATGAACGTTTAATAGAAAACACCCCCGAACTGGCTGAAAGGAAAACCGAGACAAATATCACATCAAACCCGTAGCCAGAAAATCTTTCCAGCTGACGCTAAACCGCAGAAACACTCTCTAAAAGCCTGGACTGTTATAACATGACCCCTGTATCTTTCCATCGCGACTAAACTGAACCCACGGATTGGAAGTACATGACATGAAATTCCCACAATGCACCTGCCCGTGTGAAGTCTCCCCGTGCTGTTCTCTCCGTTCCTTCCCTTCATGCTCCTTCATGGTATCTGCTGTGTGTTTTCGTTTCTGTAGAATCACTCACAGATGACTTTGGTGTGTGTCAGACTGGCCAGTGATGTTGACTCTCTATAAGCTCTGCATTCCTGGGCTCTCCGTCTGCAGGTACTCCTCGGTGCTATTAACCGGGGGGGGGGGGGGGGGGGGTAGAAAAAATAGTTAATTTAAAATGCATAAGGGGAAATTAGAAAAAATTTGTTTAAGCGTGCAAACGGCGCAAAAC
>JAOYSI010000016.1:937538-1003786 GCA_025775065.1 Hiodon alosoides | reverse complement strand
TTATATATATATATATGCGTGTGTGTGTATTTTTTTCTGCCGCATAAATGTTAATATTAAGATTATATACTGTAACGGGATGAAGTTAATAGCAAAACTGCTTATCGAGCAAAGATAAATATTTCGCCACCACGTTCAGCGCTGAGATATCAATGCAGCTCCGATCCGGGCAGCAAGTTAATAATCCTCTATGACGATGTAAAGTGTCGAAGTCACGAAAATAAATTGAAAATTAAAATAAAATAAAATAACTCAAACTCGTATTGAATTTGAAGTCGGAACTTTATACTATTTTCCCCCGTGTTACATTTAGGAATAAAAATTAATATTTCTAACACTTAGGTAATACGCTTTTATTGCAATACGTATCGTAGCCATAATAACCAGCTGAGAAACTCCAGTTAGACTGGCCAGACAGTTATTTTGAAGGGGTTTTGGAAGTTATTTCGGTGTAACTAAAATCCGTCTACACGTTTACTTTCCAATTCTAGAAATCAGATGAAATGACTTGTATAATATAAACAAACTGATACACATTGTTGCGAGTGCTACCGAAAAGAATGCGCATAGAACTGCTCTAATCCGGAGAGGGGAATATCAAAGATAGTACTGGATCGACCTAGAAAGATAATCAATAATCGACCTAAATTTAACATGAACTACTCGATAAAAGTTAAAAGGGGAAAAAAAGACTTACTTTATTCCCCCAGTTCCGCCCGCCTCTTCTTCTTATATTTTGTTCGTTAAAGAAAATCACATCCAACGATCTCAAAAGTTAATAACAAAAAAGAAAAAACGAGAAAAATAATAGTCCTCCAACTTTACTGGAAAAAAAAATTAAAAATACAAATTGTAAGTAGATGAAGCGATCCTTTGGATCCGGCTGGTAAAGCATGTGTCGACCGCTGCCTTGCAGTTTAGGTTGTGGAGGGGTTGGGAAGAAGAGGAAAGGAAATGAAAATCCGATATGTCTTTATTCTGCTAATTATTATCGTTTTAGCCCTGTTTAAAAAAATGGCTGATTAAGTTGAGTGCGCATGTCTTTGTGTGTCTATTCCCGATATGCACTCTGGGAATGAGAGAAAGGGAGAGAGAGGGAGAGAGAGAGGGGGAGAGGGAGGGAGGGGGCGAGAAAGAGGTGTAATTAGTGAGGTGATCAACAGTCTCCACATAAAAAATGACGCGCTGTTTCAACTTAGAGAGCTGAAGGGTCAGATATACAAAAACGATCTAATGGGGAAACAAATCTTTTAAGGTATACCGAATAAACGAATGCCACGCAGAACAATGAAAGAACGTTCCCCGAGCATCCAAGAATTGCTCTGAATTGATATTTTCAATGAGGAGCAAAGTCCTCTTTAAAGCCATCACGTCGGGAGAAAATACTTTGAGTGAGATTTTAAAGAAGTTAATATTTTCGACGCTGCGATACAACTCATGTGCAGTTTATTCGTTCACAAAGAACAATATATGCTCCAGTTAATCCAACGATAATAACCGCGAAGCAGTGTTGGCTACAGATGGAAATTGTGGATTGTTCTACTGTTACAATTACAAAATAGACACATCAACAGTCTAAAAATAATACCGGCGAAAGGAGAAAATCATATCAATATATATCGAGCGTCCTGTGCCCATGTTATTGTTGTTAATCACTTGCATGTAGCCTATAAAACGATTAAAAATGGGAATGGTTTCTAAGTATAGTGCTACCAGAGAGCAAGTCCATTGATTTGAAAGACATAAATGTGTTGCGGTCTAAAAAAATAAAAACCTTCTAAAACTGAATATTTTGAAGATAAAGTAACAGCAAACTCAGGCCTCCATTCCGATTTATAACCTAGTTAATTACAAAAAAAGTGGTTGGTCTCTGATAAATAAATAAAAACTGGAATATCAGAAAATATATAAGTGATGAAACAACACATGTCCGCGAAATTTTTAACGTTTTACAGCAGTATAAAAAAAAATTCTATGAAACCTCGTTGGCATCTTGGGATATACATAATTTTAAATAAATAAAAAAGTTAACTGCAGGGTCCAACGGGTAGAATTTAAGAAATACCAGTTTACAAATTGTATAAAAAACAAAAACAAGGATAATGATATAAAAATCGCTATCAGCAAGAGCTCTTCTTTATCCTTTAAAAAAAAAAAAAGGCTTTTTATTTACACACACACATATATACATATATATCCTGATGTACATATGCTTTTAGTTAAATAGAATATATTATAATTGTTGGATTGTGCTTTAAATTTGAAACATGGATTCCCTCTTCACCTTAACCTTATATTTGTCTTTGTTTCTTAATAGTCGCTATCGAAAAGAAAACCTACAAGATGGTAATCACTGAGAAAATCAAGAGATCGCCTCTCCTTTATGAAAAAATCGAAGGCGGTGAATTGAGTGAGCTGGGTTTCCGGATCTAATGATAAGGATGCTGGCAGAACTGTAGAGGCGGCAGCACTGGATCTCCTAAGCCTGTCCTCGGATTGCTATGTCTGGCTGTGTGTTTGTTCTCCGGCTCGGCAAAAGGTGGACAACAGAAGCGTTAAATTTTTATCCCGGTCTTTGGTTACCATCCCTCCAGGGAAACAAAACTGCAAGCACCAAGTGACGTCGCAGTGGGCAGAGAGACACGGATACTTACGGTACTATTGTAAGGGGACCGATGGAAACTACCGGCATATTACTTTTTAAGGTTTTTTTTTTTTTTTTAAATACAAGCACAACGCGTTGGACTATATAGTCCGTATAAAATGTTAATATTTAACGAACTTATTTCACGAGTGTCGCTTGGAAGACCCTCAAAACATTACTCAACGATATTGTATATATGCATTCCCATTCATTTATGACTTAGTTTTTTATTGTTTGAAATGTTTTCACAGTGGATAAAGTGAGACATATTTATAAGGTAATGCCGTCTTATCTGACTTTCAGTCATTTCAACCCCCTGCGGTTTCCATCCTTCTGCTTACTGCGTTTCTGCTTCTCCTTCTCCCGTGCATATCTGACAAAAACCATGTAAACATTTATCTCCTTTTCCATTTCTCGACCCCCTCAAACAATTGTAGATAGTTACCTTTAAACTATGCGCGGACATTTGTTTGTATATGAGTGAATGTCAACGGAATCAGGCGAGACAAAATGTTCACAGAATACATTTTCATGCATTTTTAAGAGGTCTCCAGCGAAAGGAAATCCAATAAGAGTGATCATTAATGACTAATTATTTTAGGATATCTACGCGATCCGCAATATTGATCGATGTAGCCTATTCATACTTCTTCATCGTTCAAATGTCGGTAATAACACGAATTACTTTATTTCACCTTTTCGAATGTGTAGTCTAGATGAACTCAGCTCAAATTTTTGAATGCCCAACTGGGAAAAGGTGCGCGTTTTGTGTTTATTTTAATGGTGTGTATATATATATATATTGATAGTCTTCGATTGTTCTTTATAGATTATATTATATGCATGCGATGGTTCCCTCTTATTTAACGGAAAAGGTACTGCAGAAATGCCTGGCGCCCTCTGGGGTTTAAAAGGTCACAGTTTTGACACAGCCTGACCCTCTTTTGCTCTCGCAATTGACCAGTAGTATAAACAGAACAGCTGTCTATCCTATTCAAAAACGATAACAACTAAACCTTTAAGTTCGTACTTAAGAGACACTGTAGGCGTCTGACCTTAGTAATAAACAAACAACAGAAAATTAAATAATCGTATACAGACGTTGAAAACATTCTAAAATTCATACAACAAAACATATTAAGAAAACACAAAAAAACGAATATAATTGTTTAACACAAACTATCAATTATTTCACTATATAAATTCGTTACAACACGATGCACAAAAAACACGCGAAATAATAAAGTAAATGGTGATTCTTTAATATCGGTAATAAACAGTTACTAAAATTATAAACTGCATCATAAACACAAATCCTTGCTTAAAGCAGATAATTCCAAATGATGTTTTTTTTTTTCCTATTAATTACAAATCTATAAACAAGATGCCAGTCCCAGCACGACACAAAACCCAACAATGGAGCATATAAGTTAACGAATTTAAAATATTTCACAGCGAACTGAAATAAAATTTAATTTGTAAATTTAAAACATTTTATAGCTCACCAAGCATGTTAAACATTTTTTACATGCATTGTAATCTTCCTAAAACAATTAATCCAATTGGATCATTTCAATGCAAAAACATTATCTCTGCGAAAGTAAAATAAAATGTACCTTTGGTAAAAACGAGAATCCAGTTTTCTTCTTTCCTCGGAGGTCCGGTTTAAAGCGTTTGGAAAGCGTTTTCTAAATGCCTAGATTTGGTACATAGCGATCTCAAACAGCTGGGAGCAGTGATGCCGTTACAGAAAAATGGTAAATAAGTTGGGGATTGGATGCTGGCTCCCTCTATGCGGATTTATCTAACTTTAATTTAATATTCCGCGATAGCATATAATTCACGGAGGATATGGTTGAAATTTTCCCGACAGTACGCTGTATCGAAAAAGACAATGTCTTTTTAAAACGTTTTTTCTATCGTTATTTTTTTCTTCATCTTTGGTCTTTGGCAAAAATGTTTTATTTAAATACAACACAATGGAAACACAATCGATACTTCATTGTTTGTTTCTGTTGTTAACTTTAAACTGTAACTAATGTTACGCAAAAATAATTTCCAACGTAAAATCGAGGTGCAGAAGTTCTTGTTTGTAAAACACTAAACCATAATCAATGCATTGGGGCTTTCCAATCGATTACATAAACGGAAATCTGTAAGCTGTATGAGACCAGTATCAACACAACGATTTCTTTCTTTTTTATTCTTAAAAAAAATAAGGGGACAGTGGATATAAATAAAGCGGATCAGTCAAGTTAGCTATCAAGTTGCAGACATGTACGATTATTTCCAGATGTAAAATGATAGGGAGTGCTCTGGTGACAACAATTATACGAATACGTAATCGAAAAACCCGCAAAGCTTACTTATAAGATGGTACAAAGACCCTATTCAGTTTTAATTGTTCTCATGTCAAACAACAGCATAGACATTAAGACAATCACCAATAAATAAATTAATTAACTAGAATTAGAACTGAAACTTATTAACGTGATTATTGGTGGCTTGACGCCATACACACACACACACACACACACACACACAAAAATAAAAATAATAGTAATAGTAACGTGAATATATTGGATAAGTCTGACTATAATGTCCATTATGATTTGTTGTGCTAGGGATCGTTCAAATCGCAGAGTGCTAGTCGAATAAATGTACATGCAATCACAGCTGCTCCCGTGCAGGGAGTGCCAGTGAAGGAAGCGACTTTGCCGGTGGTGGCATTCCGTTTGATTTGATAAAGAAAATCAATGCCGGGAACTGCAAAGCATTTAGCGAGGCGTGTGTCAGGGAAGTAGGTCCGGAAAAGCAGTCGGCTAGTCGATCACATCGGGAAATCTACACTAAACTGTACACCCAGGTAGACACTCGGTCACTACACCGGCTTCTATTCACTCTTTTCATCCCCGTCGCTCCGCTCCCTCCCACTTGGCCCTTGCTCCTCTCCGTGCGTCTCCTTTCAGTGCTGACCCGTCTTTAATTGACCGACGAGCAGGAGTTTCTCCTTTCTTATTTGTTTACATAGGGAGGGATTGTTTCCGAGGGATGTCATTCGACAGCGACTTTAATGATCCTGGCATACACTCAACCCACTAAATAAATCACAGAGAACCCTTGACGGATTCGTTTTCACCTGAGTTCTTTGTTCTCGCGATGACAACTGAAAACAAAAATGTTAACGACTGGTCTTAATTCTAATAGTTTATTATTATTATTATTATTATTATTATTATTATTATTATTATTATTATTATTATTGTAGTTGTTGTTGTTGTTGTTGTTGTTACGCGTATACCAATGAAGTACATTTGCTATGAATAATGTCTCTTTTCATTATTATAAGGACCTTGTTTTTGGCTTGTTTAAAAGTAGTGTTTAAAAGGTATAACTTAAAACTAGTTTGAATTCATTTAAGAGTATATGTAGGAAGGCAACTACGCATTGAAATTGTTCATCAGAAGTAAAGTAAAGAGCTGGTGGACTGGACGACTCCTTCTCTAACTGTGCCTTTGTTAATGCTCGTCCACATACCTAATTAGTATACAAAGACAACAATAGTCTACTGATTTTTATGAATGGATTTATTTATTTTTTATTTGCCAGCATATCGACAGTATGTTTACAATATCCAAATAAAAAACATACTACTGTTTATATTTCTGTTCTACTGTGGTTACTAATAAAACATACTGAATGTGATTAATCAGCTGTCCCTGCCAATTGTAATACATCTTTTCACCTAAGTTTTATTACACGGGGTTACTCCATATACCTCTTCGAGAAATCAATGGTGCTCCCCAAACTGGTAAAGAACACTTTTACAATAGGGTAACATACAAATGTTTTAATTGTAACAACGGATTCATATTTATCTTGTGATCTATTGAATTATTTACATCTGTTTATTATCATGTTTTTGTGAATTTGACCAATGGGTAGACTAGAGCCAGACAATGAACTGTAAACATCAGGTAAAGTCTGCAGCACCGTTGGGATAATAAGGTATTATGATGTTCCTGAGGTTAAATCCAGCCACGATGATATTCACACTACGGTCTCGAATCTCCAAAAGCAGCCATGTTACCCAGTGCTAAATGGCCCAGCCGGAAGTACCTCCCAGGACGTTACAGTGTGTACGGTCCTCTTGGTCAATGACGGCTCCGAGTAAATCCCATGGCCGTCTTTTGCTACCCACCAGCTTGGAGACACTCTCTTCTTCTCAGACAAGCTGTCTGGATGGGCGAGCACAAAAAGTGACCCCAGGTTCCGGGGTTTATTTCAGCATCATTGTGTTTATAATTGCAATTGCTAATTTTGTTGTTTTTCAGGATTTTTGTTACACAGATTTTTTATCATAAAAAGCCCATGCAGAAAGAGATATGAAATGTGTGTGTGTGTGTATGTGTGTGTCTCTGTGTGTGTGTGTGTGTGTGAGAAAGAGAGAGAGAGAGAGGGGAGATAAGGAGAATGGAGACAGGCAATCTGGATGCCACAGATTATTAAACATATATTATTAAACTAGCGTTAAACCTATGCATGCGTTTCCCCATACGGATTAAAAGCCCCAAATGTAAAATACCTTAGTCTTTTTATTGCATGTCATTGTATACTGAATATGTTTGTTTTGTATGTAATTATAAATGCTAAATTTGAAAAAAATAATTGATGGTGAGGCTTCCACTGGAATTGCAATTTTTTTAAGAGCCCTCCTAAATGTTTAGATAAAGTTCCTCAAAAAAATTAAATATCAGTAATAATCAGTCATGTAATAATAAAACGGCAAACTGTTCTGGGAGAAAGACCATTATTGGGTAGTGTTCTGACTGAACTTTATTATTGATAAAGCTGCACAATTTTTTTAATTTATTTTGAGAATTTGCTTATTCAACATGCGATCAAGGGCCCTCTCCTTTCAGAAACATACAAAATACATACAAGAATACAAAATGTATATCTGCTGCAAATTTGCAGGTAAAAACACACCTTTGTTGTTAAATCCCTTTTCAAAATTGAGCACAGATCTGGCAGCTGTTAATTTAGATCAAATTTCATTCAAAGCTACAAATACTTTTTTACACTTTTAAAGATAATAATCTTAGCGCAAGTACTTAGTACAACAATCTTTGTATTATGGTTGTAATAACAATATTCTTTATGTGTAGAAATGCAGACGCTGCTGTGGCCACAAGAGCTGGTACAGCTGGTAGCACAGCGTGGCTGTGGAAGGGAAAAATCCTGAACTTCCCTCAGCTGTTTGTGCTCGAAATACACCCAAGGGCCAAATAGCTTACAACACCCCTCTGTGCCCTTTTAAGGCTGGGATTCAGTTTGCGCAGATTTTTTAACCACACCAGTAAAAAAAGAAAAAAAGAAAAAAGGGACAACGGGGAGAACTGGGAAATTCGGCAACGGGAAGAGGGTTGTGAAGAGTGTGTGAGGATGATTCGGCATTGGTTAAACGGAAGCATGTGACAGGTGAGTGTGTGCCTTCCTGTGTGTTTTGTTGTATGGATCGACCTGTGTCGTTCATCGGCTGTTTTATGAAAGTCTCGGTAAGGCACAGGAAGGAAAGGAGGCCACTTGCGACACATCAGGGCATCAGGTCGGTCACCGCAAATTATACACATTTGACCAATGTGGTGCACATTAAATCGGTGCAAAAATGATAATTTCTTGAAAAGTCGATGCAGATGCTCATACACATGAATTCACACAAACACAGACAGACACACACACACACACACACACACACATACACACACACTACGGACTCTTTGTAGTGCAGTTATCTCACCTGCCAGGGGTTCTAGCCTAAATCACACACAGGGTATACCTGCAGAGGGCCACTGCACCAAGTTTAATAGGAAGACAGTTAATAGCCTCTTTTTTATTTTTTTATACTCAAGCGTTATCAATCACGGCCGTCACCAGTCTGCTGAATCAAAGCAAAAGTGTTCTTCACAGATGACTGATTAGAAACACAAAATCGCCTGATCCATCTTCATGGTCACTTTTATTATAGTCATTTTTAAACTGACAGCAACCTGCTCGGTTTCAGCATACTAGACATTGCATATATTGTCTTTTACTTCTGGGGAACATACGTGAAAGAAGCAGAATGTATGAAAGCCCATTGTCCTACTAATCATTACCTTGCAACTTACAAATTTTCACAGATGCTAAAACATAATCAACAACTCAAAATGTATTTTCTCACACAAGCAACTCTCGCCTCAATTAGTTTTCTCCCATTGTGTATTTAAATTCATTACATAAGGCTACACGCCATATGCATTCAAAATATATAATTTACCTTTGTTGGTGCGTTTAAAAATGCTGAATGCTTGCAGACATGTTAAGCAAAGCAAAACATGTGTTGAGCAGAGCAGATAATACAGATCACATTCCCAAAGACCTCCGATCTGCAAGACCACGGGGTTATGTCCCAGTTCCTTCCTGATTTGGTTTACTTTTTGAGAGCAACCTTCAAATGAAGCTCTGAATCAAATAATCAACATGCAATCATCCTAGATGACAGCAGACCCACTTTCCATGCAAAATGGTCATCTTTTGAGACACTTTTCCAAATCTCCCCGGGTGCATTGATATGCTAATTGTAATCGACATCAATCTAAAACGGGTTTGGGGTTACATGTGTCTAAGGCTAAATTTATATGCAGCAGAATAAAAGTGGGTCACGCAAAACAAGCAAACACAGTGCTTTACAGAAGCCGAGAGTACAGACAGACTGCCACTTCTTATGAAGTTCACGAAACATCTTAGAGACGAGCTTGTCAAAATATCTAAGCTCTGGCTTAAAATGAACTTTTGGGACACATTCACGTATGGTGTAGCAAATTAATGGACACGTTTTATTTTATCTTTTTGGACACAGGAAGTACAAATTCCAAAATGCACGTGAAACACATAAATGAGGTGTTTTGAGCTTTTAAGAAAATGTGTAAAATTTATTATAGAGAGTTAGCTAGATATAAAAACATAAGCCGTATTCCTGTCCATCTGTATGTGAAGTTGTTTAAAATGCTCAAAACAGCTGTATTCTCTCTAAATGAATGCACATGACTGTCTGTCGGATTACTGAGACCTGACTGACCTGATGGTTTTGATTAGCTCCTTGACATTAAAAACACACAGGTTCAAATTCTTTTCAAGCTTTCTCCATGCGCACAAACGTACACACACACACACACACACACACACACACACACACACACACACACACACACACACACACACACATGCACACACACGCACATGCCCACGCACACAAGCGTCCACATGCATAGACACAGATAAAAACACCCCTCCCCACACAAAAGCATGCAGACACAGACATGCATGCACACAAACACAAGGACACACACCAAAAGAAGGCGTCCACATGCAAAGACACACTATAAGAAACACCCTCACGTAGGCACATACAGGCACAATATACACATACACACACAAGATTCCATGAACACAGACACAAAAAACACAAACACCCCCTGTGCACACACACACACACACGTGTCCACATCCACAGCCGTACAAAAAACACACACAACCCCCCTATACACACGAGCATGTGTGTACTTACAAGCATGCAAACAAATTCACGCAGACACATACACAAGCAGACCTAATAATTAGACCGTGTTTCACAAAATACAACAGAACATTAAACATCAAAGATAAATGTACCTGACAAATTATTCATCCAAAATCATCCGAGCGACTAATTAATTAAGTAGCTGCTCTATTATTTTTTATTTTTTTTTTACGTTTGAGTCAATTGCTGACAACTGCTAACTACCATAAAATTCCCTCAAGATTGAACGTCCCAGGATCAGTATTCTCTCCACTACAGAATGAGAGCAGAGGAAGGGCAGATGGATCCGAGAGCGCCGCCTTGAAACGCTTGCTGAGAGGCAAACCAAGACAAACAGCACATCAAACCCGAGCTTGCAAAGCTCTTTTTATCCCGCTGGCATTAAACCCCAGACACACGCACACGCCAAGGAGAAAAAAAAAAAAAAAGAAAAGAAGAAGAAGGAAAGGAAATATAGGAAACCGGCCCTAGTGTCTTCCCATGAAAACCGAACCGTAGCAGTGGATTTAGAGCGCAAACAGGAAAAAAAAGGCTATTCGCAATACCACACCTGCCTTTGTGCAATGTGTCCGCGTGCCTATTTTTGTCCTTCTGGTCAGGGAAGGGGCGATTGGGGGGGGGGGGGGGTGGCTGGTGGAGGGTTGGCTTGTGTTTCCTTAGTCTCAGCGGATCCCTCTCTGCACAAATCACTGACCAAAGTATTTTGGTAGGCTCTGGGCTGGCGGGCGTACAATAGGGGGTGAACGTGTAGGCCAGACTGGTTAACTTTCTGTAAGTCAGCCAGTCCTGGGGTGTGCAGCTCCCCACTTCCCTCGTTGCCCTTTTAAAAAAAATAGAAGGAAAAAAAAATGGAGGGTAGGAAGGCCAAGTCATGTAAAATGCATAAGCTGTGTTTAAAAAAAAAAAAAAAAATTCTTGGACCGAGCGTCTCGTCATGAATGATTGCTGCACCCTTTTGTCACAGGCCGCTTATTAGTTTATAAAATGAAATAAAATATTATTATTATTTATAGTTTAAATAACATATTTTTTAAATACATGTTTTTAAACACATTGATAGCAAGACTAACCTGTCGTTAAGGTACGATTTCTCCGTTGCCAGTCCTCAAAAAATCTAACAATAATGTTAAATTATACACAAAAAAAACTGAAATGCAGTTTTTAGTGCATTTAAATTAATGCTTTGAAAGTCATTTACAGGATAAATGCTACATGAACCGCACGAGTATTTTTTTAAAGAAGGCTTGGGAAGTTGTGCTTCTTGTGTGCAAAATGTCTACATACTTTGTTTGTGTCAGATATGCAGAAAGCTTTTAGTATATACAGTTTGACAATAGATTGAGGGTAGATAAATAGTTAATTGAAACAAAATCCTGGAAAGACTCTTGCTAAATATTTAACAAGCTTTAATCCAAGAAATAGATTTTTGTGTAAAACACCCTGCTTATTAAAGAGAAGTTGCGCACTGTTGTTGTCCACATCTTGCAATTTTATGTCATTTCAAAGCATGTGTTTCCAGGGCCTCGCTTATGCAGAATAATTACGTTAGACTTTTGACCTTTTTCACCGAGCTGAAACTTGCATGAATATAATGTGATCTGCTTGAAACAGGGAAGAGAAAAAGGGAACCCGAGAAGCCACCTTCAGCATGTTAGAAGTAAACCTTTGCCCGCTAAAATGTTTTCTGTTTTTTATTTTCACTTCATATTCTTAAATTAAAGTTCCTTTGTCGTCTATCGCCTGATTGGACCTAATCTAAAACATTCCATGGTACAAAACACGAAAATGAAAAATGCTGAAATAATGTCCCAAGTACCAACACATGTACATATGCGCATACGCACATGCACACATGTATGCACGCACGCACCTGGCACACACATGTAGCCACAACAAATTTGTATAGGACAACAAACATGCACGCACGTAAACAAACCCAACAAATACATGCCAACAAACATGCACACACATACACACACACCCAGAATACCAAAAACCCAAACCATTATACACACCGATGCCAGCTCCAACGTGAACACACACAGGCACCGCTCATACCGCTAATGCACACTCATTAACACCAGCATGGCCACTGATGTTAACGATTGACATGTGCCGTAGAGCCCAAACGGCACGATTTCGGCTAAACGAGGTCCAACGATTTGTATTGAGAGTAATATTCTCTTTAAACACTTCCGTGTAAATTGTGCGTATTAAGTCATTGGGAGCCAGTCTCCGAGACAACCTGTGTGAACGGCTACCTGCTGGTGCGAGAGAGGTGATCAATACCAGGAAATAGGACTGAGCACGAGCCCGGGAAGCTTCTGAGCAGTTAGTGCTGTTAAAAGCAGACGAAGTCAATATTTGGGAATAACACTGGAGTGGGATAATAGACAAAAGAGGACAGCGTATGCTGCTGTGTGCTCAGACCGGGGGGCGGAATTAATGCACGAGTGCCTGCCGTTTCCGAAGGCAAAAATAGACATTGTTTACTGCGGGTGAAACCAAACAATAGCAAAATCAATGTGGCGGGGCCTTCCAAAAGAGTGACAGCGTTTCAAAGTGCAAAATTGTCAGTTCTGCGCATTTTTATTTATTGCTCATTTTAGCCATTTGAAAAGGTTGATGGTTTATGCGGCTGGATTCGTGCCAGAGGTGTAGTGTAGCTTGTTATTCTGTGACTAATTTTAATCTTCATGATGACAAGATCATACTTTTACAGCAGGCAAAGTCTTGCATGACTGTACTCTAGCCCTGGTGTGGGAAAGGAGGAAGTGGCTGGTCAGTTACAATTGTTTAAGACCCTTTCTGAAATAGCTGTAATGTCTAAGCGCATGGCACCATAAAAATGAAAAAGGGAGAGAAAGTCTGGTACTTTCCAGCAGAATACCGCCGCTCAGGAGCTGACTGCTCATAGGATCAGGAGCTGGTGGGTGTTGGTGTTAGAAAACCAGGCCAAGTTTCTGCAGTATACATTTGCGAGAATTCCTCGTACGCATAACGTGGTATGCTTGTTCTGGTAGGCCAGGGCTGGAGCTGAAATTACCCCATTCCCTGTTAACATCAACCAACCGAGCAAAGAGCGGGACATTTTCAAGGGGATAAAAGTTTTAACTACATGGAGACTGTTAAAGAGCATTGAACTTTAAAGGTTCTATATGAATAACCAATAGGATTGACCGGCACCCTTCTGGTCCCACCCAGAAGGGCTGTCAAAGGTTGGGTATTAGGTAAGGCGTTGACAACACCAAGATTTTGCAGGATATGCCTCTTAATTGGTTAATTGAACCTATTAATTTGAGTCAATATAATCTCACCTAGCTAACTGATGGGTAGCTCGAAGACCCTGTTTCGACCCCTTCAATAGGGGATATAAGGATGTTATCATGAGAAAACACATGGTTAGCTTTCAGGTCTGCGCATGTTATCCGCGTTCACCTAATCCTCACTCCATGGTGGGGTACTGTGTAGACTAAATTAGTCTAAAATCTGCGCGTCATTTATTTACATAAAGAACAGAATGGAAAATCTTAATATTTAAAAAGACGGAAACAGTCCAAAACGAATTATTAAAAGAAAATTCTAATGACACGAATTACAATGATATCATTACATTAAATATTAAATTAATAAAATAATATTATTTCATATAATAAATAAAAATTTAAACAATTTAATATTGAAGAATGTTTTTATAGTTTTCTAGTCATCTCTGCACTCCTAAATTACAAAAAAAAAAAAATTCTAATACCATGACACCACAGTATCGTTTATATCTGCCAATTTTCAACTTAATTCCTCGGTTTTCTTGGCTTTAATTGGGTTTAAATGAGCTAAGTGGCCTTTCCTACCGCCACCACTCTCTCCAGATCCAGGAAAAACATTTAAATTGGCTTTACAGTGGCCAGCATATTCGTCTTCCGGCACTCCAATATGGTACATTTTGTTAAATTTGTGAATATACCACTGTACCAATACTCATGGTTGGTTGTCCTTGGTGACCAGGTGACTCAGCCCTACACTCACCTACATTTATACCCATTTAGAGTCTTTCTGGTCCATGCTGGGACGGTTTGATGGGACTCCCACCCTGTACTTGGCCACAGATCCCAGCCCACCCCGTCTCTTCTCATGAGCTCCAGTAACGGCTTGTGTTTGCGCTTTTTATTACAGTCATCGTGCTTAAATGTCCCATCTAAGCATTGTTTAAAACTCCTCAAGAATGCCGGTTTTCCCCAATACACACGTTTAAAGCAACACTTAGATTAACAGTCCCCGAGCAGATAGCAAGCATGGGTTTGTCTTACACATATTGTAGCCTAGATTAAAAGTCAGATCAAGGGATTCTTCAGTGTATGAATAAATTTTCACAGATAAAAAAAAATCTATATCTTTTACATCCACTCCCAGGTATATATTTATCTGCATTTCACTTCTGATTTGTTTTTCAAGTATCAGTGTATGGTCGTGTCTTGTAAGTGGATATGGCACTTCAACGTGTTTAAAGCTTCTTCACAAGAACAAAAATATGTTGGGCAACAAAACAAAAACAATGAAAGGAAACCTACATCAGTCGATGGAATGTCCCAACATGGTAGAACCCAAATAGAACACACCAATCGAAAATGATACACCATTAGAACGCTGTAACTCTCGTGCCGCTAATCTCTCAACATTAAGCATACATCCAGCAGCAACAAAAAACAACATTAAAACGATCTTATGAGACGCAAGAGTGGGTTTTAATAAAGTGTTCACAATGCTTCAGATTACATTCTGAAATTAACTGGAGAATGTGAAAGAAAAAAAAAGAGAGAGACATCTGTACTCTCACCCCGGAATTTTAAAATAACTTTTTCTTGGACACAACTGGAAACACAAGCAAACGACAAAGAAAAAAAGAAAAGGAAAGAAAAACATCAGAATTGTCCATCTTGGGAATGACACGCTTTGTAGCAGTTCTGTCATTTCTCATCCTGAAGAATGGACTGGAGCATTGTTGGCACGACTGGTTTCCTGACGTCCCGAGGGGCACCTTTTGCTTTGGCTTCTCCCAAGAACGGCCTCTGGTTTATGAATTAGTTAGTGCCTTTGTCCTTTCTTATTACTGCTCAGATGATACCGGCGCATGCCGCGATTAAGGTGTTGGTTCATGACTGCCATCAAATTGGATAGTCAGTTTGCTCGCAGTTTCCTGAGTAAAATAAAAACTTTTTTTTTTTTTTTTTTAAGTTGGGCTTACATCTGAAATGCGACCGTGACGAATCTCAGCCTCCCTTTTCCCTCCTCTTGGCGACTATTGGCTCGAACCTAAAATACTTTGGGGAAACAGCAGTTTTACTGTGTACGGTTAAATGTTAAACTTATATTTAATGTATGACTTTTCTCACAAATCATCTGGCCAAAGACACGACCCAGGGGTATTTTGCAGATTGCTTTTTCAGTACCTCAGCAACTGTGGAATTATTCTTCCTGAAGAAACCCCTTTGAGTTTGGTGAGGTGATCACCTCGCCCTGCAATGGCCATCCCAATCTGGAACAGCTCAGAGAATGTGATATCATGATCGCATACCCATGCTAAATTGAAACCATCTTGGGAGCTGGAAGTCGTATAAAATAACCATATATTATATGAAGTATAACACCCGGGATTGGTAAGCAATACAATTATGCTGTTGTGCCTTCGCAAAGATGGAATTGGCACTGAATTCTTGGGTCTATCGTCATTTTTATCCGAAGGCACAGGGGGACTGAGATCCATGTTGTTTTATTTCAACCATTAATGGGGATGAAAACAATTCTGCAATAACATATATATCTGACAGGCCATTGGCTGTTTTCATTGTATGGTTCTTGTTAAAAGGAAAAATCAGCTGCAGTCAACGTACCACCAAATATTGTAAAACATAATGGCAGTTATAGAAGCTGATGAACAAAAATATGAAATTGCGCTTACGCTACTTAGCTGCTAATTAAACAAACAAGCGCTATCTGTTAAATCATCAACAATTATTTAATAAGGGAAAGTGAATGAAAAACTAATGTAAACAATACTGATTCAGTAATCCCATTAAATTACTAAACATGTTTAGATATATTAAAACAAAACAAACAACCAAAACAGATCATAATAAATATGTTAAAACACAAATATAATTCCTCAGGGATATCCATATTGTCTTTAAATCTTGTCATGTACGCTGCCCCTTTCAATGTATTACTCTAGATAAAAGTCCTATTCCAAGTGATTTGTTGAGGCAATTACTTTTTTTTCTTTCGAGGTCTGACTATTTTTTGCTTCACCTGAAAGTCCTAAACCATAAAAGCCACAGTTGTAGTCCGAGCTGGAAGCTTCTTTATAAAGGAGAGCTCACCTTCATCGACTCCGTTACTTAGCATTGGAAAAGGGGGAGGCATTTTCTATGATCATTACTATCTTCAAAAACTCTAATTAGGAAATAATCCTGAATTAACATTACAAGAGCTTGCGTGACAAACAAAGGTCAAACGCAAAATGCATATTTATAGTCTATGTTTCACACCAAAACAATACCCATCAGATTAATTAACAGTTTTCCCTCAGGGCAGGGTAGGGCCTGCCATTAACTGGAACCCATTAGGGTCTTTTTATTTTAATTGATTAAATTAAAATGTATTGAGTGCGAAAACTGACGGGAACAGAATGTTCGCATTTGGGTTAGAGTGATTTATTATTTTCCTTAAAAATGTAAGAATTTTACCATCTCAAAGTGTTCTGCATGGTAACAGCGAAAAATAAAAGAAAACTTTATTTGCCTCCTTGTCTGTTGAAAGCACTATTTGTTTAACAGACAGAAGCATAACAAAGGGATCATGTCAAATGTGGGTTCATGCCCTTTCACTGGTTTGTGAGGTAGACCTTTGGGGTTCTTAGACGGCCAATTAGCCTCCACTCTGACAGTCTACGCCACAGCTAATGAAACCGGACTCTCCAGTCTGCCAGCCGCACCTCTGAGCTGTTTTGGGATTCAGCCAGGGTTGCTCTCCAGCCTCACCTTGTCTGTTTTAACCTCTCTGCCAGGAAGGCTCCCGGGGGGGCTCAGCTCGAACCCGGACGAAGAGCTCAGCACACCTCTGCCTGCTTCTGTCTCTTCAGCTTTTCGTTTCCGACAGTGGAGTCACTTCGACTCCACTTGCTGGTGTGGTCTGACTCAGGGAACTCCTTGATTCAAATTTGAGTGATTCCTCTAGATTCTTTAGCACCACCTATTTTCATCATGAATTTGCAAAATATTAATAGTTTTAATATACCGAAACAATAGAGCTTTAATGGCACTGCTACCATCTTTCTACCAAATGGACAAAGCATGTGTGACAGACACATCTAGTTTCTCTGTAGATGAAATCAGCTGTTAGCACAAGCAGATATATGGAATGGAGATTGTGCAGTCATGGGAGCCAATCAGAATCTGCCAGCTTTTGAAAAAAATAAGTAAAAAGCAATCCTAGAGTTTACCCCTCCAGGCACGAAGATTTAATTAAAAGTTAAATGAAGTTTAATTAAATTAAACTAGTTTCTCTTTTATGAATTCAAAATGTCTAGTCAGTTACAGCGGCACATGTGACACAGGTGAGGGAAGGGACATGGATATGTTAATTTTCTGATTTAAAAATCGATAGATGTGGGTTCGAAAGGTTGTATGGTTGAAAAGTATTGGCCGTAAAAATAGTCACACCGAACCAGAACATTTTGGACTGTTTTTCTGAGCATCAAAGGGTTTTGATTTTAAAAGTCAGAAATAAAATGTACCCTCAGACCGGCAAGATACTTTGTGATTTGTCAGTAATTAGGTGGCTTTTCATTCCTGCAGTTTTGATATCTGATCAAATGCTCAATACTGAGACAGGTAGGGGAAAAAATGGCAAATGAGAATGGCAGTCTATCCTTTCAGGCCTTTTTATTTTGGCCTTTGTTCTACAATTCTTTATGAGAGAAAATGACCATGACGAAAATTATACAGGGGGAAAAAGTTTCTCATATTTCTTGGTGTAAAATATAATTATTACAGTGTTGTTAACAGTGTTTGCTAATTTTATCCATTGCCTCTGTCAGATCACATTCTTGTTTGATCTTGCATTTCCCTAATGCTTGTTATGGAAATTTTAATTACTTATCCAGAATTAACTTTCTAGAAATAATTAGCTGAAATGTCACTGAAATATTCAACTCTATTATTTTTCTCAACCAAATAGGTCCCTTTTTTCTGCCTCAGGTAAACACACAGAATTGAACCAGCCACAAAGCAGCAACTTCCCCTGGTTTTGTTCACCTTTGACTCGACCCAGTGTCTACTGGTCTTACTGCCGAATGTTCCGGGTACACACCTTCCAGTTACACGATACAATTATCCCTGAAGCGTTCAGATATCAGGTTCCTTTTGTTTAATTAGTACCAAGTAGAAATTACCCAGACTGCCCTGCGATAACACAACAAAGGGAGGGTGACACAACTATATATTTTGTCAGTGATTTATTTTATTGGTGACGTCGAAAATGTTAATGCATTTGTGCACTGTGTAAAGAATATTTGCCACCAATCTGCTAATGCTGCTAACCTTCTGCTTCTCTGTCTGCCCTCCTATCATTCCATCTTTATGTCTATCAAGTGCAAAGATGAGACCGGTATGGGGAAAATAAATTTAGCTTCACCACAGACATGCACATACATTTACATACATTGTGAACCCTTAAAGGAGCCTAACCCCATTTTTTCCCCCACAGGCCCAAACTACCAGCCAAGGAAAGATAAATGTGTCTGTCGCTTTTCTCAGCCGCTGCTGGAAATCTCTCCATTGCTATATTTATCTTAATAAAAAGGGTGCAGTGACAGTCACTGCTATTACAAAGCATCTGACCTGCACATTTTTAATGCTAGATTACATTATCATACACCTCAGATGGACCCAAACCGAGCAGCACCTTCTTCAGATGCTGGCTTCTTGAATTTGTTTTTACTTATTTTTTTTTTTTTTTGGTAAAGAAATTTTGAATCAGTCGAGTATTACACTGGCTTCTTCAATTTTCCCTTTCATCTAGACTTTTTCCTTTACACTTTGTTTTATCTCAGTCAGTGATTACAGTATCCTGCTGACACTTTCCCGTGGTTTTCAGGGAGAAAATGATAATCAAAGATAATGAAGAGCCCTAATTGCCTTTAGGACAAGATAAACCGCATACAACGCTAATAGACAAAACAAAGTTTACTTACCAAAATGTCTGGCTTTAAGAAGTTCCATTTTATTCTCCCCAGGCTCTGCAAGATATGCCCTGGGGAGGCATATTTTTCACTTAAAATATTCTGGCTAAGCTGTCTGCAAGCGGGGAAGGAGGACAAGTAACTCTTTCGCATTTGAATTTCAGGGGAGGGTTTGAAAACTGATTTATGTACACACACACACACACACACACACACACACACACACGGACACACACACACACACACGGACACACACACACACACACACACACACACACACACACCAGTACTCCCATCATTCGTCACCATCCTATCTAAAATAAAGACAGAAGAGAAATGGTTTTGGATTGAAAGGAACGGTACCACCACGCATCAGAGGGAGAAACAAGATGAAGTGGAGCTGCTGGTAAAATGGCCTCCCTTTGCTCTTCTCCCTTCGCTTTATTTTCAACATAGGGGCAGAGCCTTTGCATGCGCCTTCCATGCCGTCGCGGTTACAAGTGCCACAAAATGCCACTGTGTGCACGCTCCCCTATTCACGTTAATGATATTTACATTTTGGTTTCAGCTTCTTTCAATACGGTGAATTGGAAAATAAAGAGGTTCCTCGAAAGGAAAATACTGCCACCTCTTAAGCGTGAACACTAACAGGCAGGATGTTCTGTGGCCTTGGGTCTGGTCACACAAAGAGTTGGAATCAAGCGGTTTAGGCATGCTATTGGGATTGACCGTGCTTCAAAAATATGGCTGAAGGTTTTTACGCTCTTGGAAACACAATCCAGAACTATTTATCTCTCATTCCAGTTTCTCTCTGTCTTTCAGATCTACTGACTATAAAAAAAAACATTTTAATAGGTTATCACTATCACAGAGTTCTAAGGAATATAAATGCTGTGTAGATTAAATAGACATCATTTGGAATGGATTTATCTTGATTGTAAAATTAAGTTAATACAGCAATATGGTGAATTTGCTCATTTTGATAAAAATGAATGAATTCCACGGAAATCGAATTTATCAATAATTTGTGATTTTCTACTTAGATGTCCATTTAGTCACATTTCTATTTTAAAATATAACATGGGCAAGGCTGGTCAGTACCGGTTTCATGTTTTAATGGATGGTAACACTGTGTTACTGGGGACAATCCATCAACTGAAGGTTTTCTTTTACAAAATGTCATAGCAAGCAACATGGAGTAACCAAGATGGAGTCTCATCATGTTGGGAGTTGATCTTTTCAGACAAGTGATGAGCCGAATTCAGTATTTAACAATCAGTTTCCTGAGAACCGGCACAAAAACATAATTTTCACTGTATTGTTTTCTCTTTGGGGGTGGGGGGCTTGGGGTTATGTGTGTGTGAGTGTGAGTGATTTTACAGTTCTGTCAGTGGATGGTACAGTACTGTTTTATTAGATGAGGACTCAGGTCTTATTACCTGGAGCTGCAGGCATACATGTGTTCCTCATGAAGGCCCATAGAGAGCCAAATTCATTCTCGGAAGCCTAGTTGGATGAGAACAACCCGTCTCTTTGAAATTTGGTGGACTGCATTCTATAATCAATACGCCATCACAGGCACATGCTACAGACCCTGTGGCTTTTAAGATGAAATACACACATTGGAAATACAAAAAACACACAAAGAAATGCAATGATCGGTTACTTAATTTTTTTTATTTTTACATAAATTTTGCAAACATAGAAAACGCTTTTCAATTCACAGTGGTACAGACTTCCAAGTTTGCATACTAAAAAAATCATTCATTTTAAGTTAAAGCACCTGAAGGAAAGGCATTGACGTATTTACTCCACAATGATGTTCTGCGCTGCCTCATTCGATGGTTAGGGTAGCATCTTTTCCCAATGTACGCCTCTTCAGCTCCAGCAGAAAAGACTCTGTTTATATTGACAGCAAAATTTCATGTTTTCAGGTTGCTGGAAATACGTCCATGGGGCAATCATTAACTATTTCAATTGATTCTAGAAAGTGTTTTGCATCTTTTTGGTAAGAAAAATAAACATCATAAATATCCCAATAAATCCTGCAAATCTATATATTGCAAACTTTCCACAGTAACCAGTGCTAGATTTTTAAACATATGCAGATTAAACGTGTAAGGTCTTGGAATAATAATGATACACTTTGTTTGCATTGCACCTTTTATACTTTTGGCAGCTCCAAGTTCTCGACAAAGTGTGACTAAACATTGTTTACTAACCCCAATATTTTGGAAAGTGAATACATTATGAGATTTATTTTTACAACATATATGTAGAAATCTAGTTTATCATTAGAGAGCAAATATACACATTTATCTATGTCACTAACTATATAACTGTATAAGAGCATACCTAGCATTAGTGAACACGTCATATTCAATTACATTCGAAACACGCAAGAATGATTTTCATATTTGTCTTGTTTTTTTTAAATGAATTTATTCTTAAAGTTAATACTTTTTTCCTTTTAAATGTACAAATGTTCTCAGATTTACAAAAAAGATAAACAATGGATCACTTAAAAGAATCCTGGTCCGGTTTTTACCCCTTTTTTAAGTCCTAAAAATCTCTATTCAATGTTAAAAAATAAACGAGTCAAAGTGACACATCCTCAGGCCGTTAAAGTTATGTTATGAAAGATCACGCCAAGTTCACTCACTTGGATCCTCATAAAACATATCAACACTATTAAATGTAGACTACAAATGTGCTCCTGCCCAATCCTGAGGGTAACCCAGCACCCCTACTTGGGCCAATCTAATGGGTGAGGGCACCTTCTTCATCCCCCTGTTGCTCAGTAGTTAAAGGTCAGTGATGTTGTTGGAGACTTCATTTATGGTTTTGAGTATTCCTCATGGTTTGTGCTTAATCCAAGGATGGGGCTAAATTAAAATACGTATCAGTGCAGCAGCTGAATAAAAAAGTGCAGAGAGACAGGAAAAACATGTGGTCCAAGGGTATGCTGTTTTCCAGAAGTTTTTTTTATTATTTTTTTTGTAATTTGTTGACTGAATGGGACACTGTAGTAAACCCTGTGTTATCTTTGGTAAAATATAAATGCACAAGGAAGTGGTAAACAAAATGTGCTAGGAATCTTCTAGTAAGGGTTTTTGAGGAATTTGTCATGGGGAAATCACCTTGGTTTAAACACAGCTGGATTTCAACACAACAGCAAAAATGGCAAACCAGACACCGCTTCTGGGAAATTCCCGACCTATGAGTTTAGTCGTCACATTTGACTTCTGGCTACATGGCATTTATATGCCATTCAAGGAGAGGCATATATGGAGGTAAGGCTGCTGTGATGGTTTTGTGTCATAACTACCGAGAGATGTTCTATTACTGACAAGCGCAGCAAAAATAACTGATTTGCTAGCAGTTTCTATGAATAAATATGAATATGAATTGATTAGACTGCTCAGGGAGATTTAATCAAGGCCCAAATAGCTTGCTTCAATAAGAAATTTATATCAGTCTCGATTCTTCTCAAGGTCAAACAAACAACAAACATGCTGTGTTTCCGATGAAGCACACTGCCATACATTTGTTATTAAAAGCTATTTCATATGTAAATCCAAAATAATGGTTGAATTGATTGTGAAAATAAAATAAAAAAAAGCTAAAAAAAACAAAATACAAATATTCACTTTTTGATTGAGAACAGAAATTAAACCTGTAATAGGCAGCCTAAGAAATGTAACCGCCAACCGATAAAGAATCCAAGCAGATTCTGAACTGGGCTTCCCATTGGGAATCAGTAGTGAACTTGGTTTAAAGCTGAGAGGCAGGCACATATCCTTGCTCTTTATCCGTTTATATGTTCTTGAACGGCAACGTAACAAAACAATTAATGCATATTTATTTTTAACATCTGAAACATGTACCAACAATTACTCAAATAAAAGCGTAACTGATATTGGATGAAGCTCACTAAGGAATGAAAGCAATCAGGCACAAGGGACTGGCTGGAGTCTGAAGTGCAATTACAGATGTTCTCAAGGAAAGACATGCCCATCCAAAAACAAAATGCCTATCACTTTTTTTTTTCATTCCTTTCATAGAGCTGTGTACTTCCTGCTCGGAAAGACATTTAGGAGTGTATTCTCCTGCAGAGAATGGAAAAAAGAAAATTACTGCTGTCTTTCAGCCAAATTTCCTCGGAATGGTTTTATTATTAAAACTAGTGTAATAAAAGGCAAACTTCATACTTATTTCCTTTTCTGGTCCGATGGATCCCTGGTTTCGGCCTGTGAATTCTATCAGTTAAACAATTGACCCATTTCAATTTTAAATGCATTTTAAAGGGAATTTGAGCATGTGAAATAAAGCACACATCTAAAAATGTGATACTGTGGGTAAAAGAATGAAAAGATGTGACAGTCCCATTGGACACTTTTCTTTGTACTTTTCAGACAGGGCCTGGCAAAAAAAAAAGAAAAAAAAAAGCTTTTTCTATTTGCTATTTAATAGGACCCAATAAAAGGTGGTGTGACAGGCAATATCACTTGCCATGCAATAGACAATATGTACCACATAGTAGAAGCATAAAGAACATGCAAAAAAACCATTTTTTAAAAATTGGAACAAAAATATATATCATACAAAGGACACTATTGCTGATATCCAAATGAGGCTGAGAGAGCAGCAATCCATAAAATCCAGCGTGTTGCAACACAAGCTTAAAGATTGAACTGCAGCAAATACAATGTCAAAACGGTCTGCTAATTGTGTTCAAGAGCATCAGTAGTCCCAGCTTTGCGGACACATCTTTGCTCGGAGAAGCGCAGAGGTGCTGTCAAATTGCTTGATGATTCATATTTGCGTCATATTTACAGGAAGCCAATGTAATTGACCATACTGTTTTATCATTTATTCATGCAAAGGTAATTCAACGTTTTAATTAGTTTTCACGACTGGAAGTACGTTTTAAAAAAGGTTTTTAAAAGTTTAACTTAAACGTTCACGGAAGTGAAGCATTCTACATTAGCGTCGTATGAAGTCAAAATTGGTTTATCAGTAGCAAAAACTGATTTATTTGATCATATTTGCATTCGACCGCGTTTACTGAGTAAATTCATGCTTACTCAGTAAACTCATTATTTCCCTGCAGTCCCTCAACTGAAAGATGCAGCAGCTTACGCACCTCAACAGCATCTCAGACAGTTCCAAATGATCTGATCGCTGAGGGTGCCCCCCGGACCTCTCCTTGGGCCCGGCATCTTTGTCATTTCTTTAATTGTGCAATTTATCGAAAAACAGTGCGGAGAGAGGTTTTTGAGCGCGAGGCAAACGCAACTTGAGGCCATCTGCTTTTTGCCTTAAGCTCTGATTTCACATTACAAGCGGAGCAAATTGTGCTCTGGAGTTAATGATACCATCGGAATGCTAATGGTACGAAAATGTTTTAAAATGCAACATACTCTCTTAACTACAGCGCTGTAATATCATGTTGGTTTACTCTTTTTTTGGAAGAGCTCAGCCAGATATTAAATTACAGAAGAGAGAGTTTTTACTGCACCAATCCATTGCTCCACGCAGGACAGAGGAACTTGACTTGACTTGGCTTATTAAAAAACAACCAGTCAGAAAGTACCTGGAATGCGTTTATTTTTCATAACAAAACCTTCAGAGCACTGGTACTCGGTTTACTCCGCAAAAAAAGATGGCATAAAAAACATCGGCCATGACTATGTGAGAGCGTGTGTATCTCTTCGCAGACACACGGCGTCCACGCCTTTGCGGGGGTCACGACACCCCTCCATCGTCGGGGGCTGTGGCCTGCACGTCTGCGTCCCGGGTCGCCCTTCAAACACAGACGAGGCCACCGGGACCCCCATCATACTGACAGCCCTTTACATCTGGCAGTCACTACATTACCTGCGTTTAATTAAAACTGGTTGGGTTAGCTGAGGGGGGTAACAGGGGCTGAATTAAAGCAATTATGCCTCCAGATTTTTTCTGTGTGACCTAAGACACACTCTTTCATATCAATCACTGCCATGTGTTATAGGGAAATCCATACGTCTGAGTGCTTAATTAATATAATTTTCTTAATTTCATTTTTTGTTCTTGAAAAAAAAAACAAAAAAACATAGACGTTGTTGTACACCGATTCGACGTTGGAATGGAGCAGGGTCAACCCAGAGACAGAGAACGCTATTAAATAACAGACAGTTTTTGGTGAAACAGTGTCAGCTTAAGTCACAAATGGCATTTTAAATAACCATCTCCAGGTGGTTTATAATTTGCTGTGATCAAAGGGCGAGGGAATATCTAATAACTGTTTTAATGCGTTCGGCTCTGGTTCTTGCAATCAGTAATTATAGGAGAGGTTTTAGTGACTGCAAATTAAATTACCATTTAAGAGAAAAAAGAAAAAAGAAAAGAAAAAATATATCCACAAAACACTGTCTGGCTAAAGTGTGGGAGATTGGGTTTCAGGTATTGATTTTTAAACTGATACATCAGCTAACTTAATGCTTGTATAATTTCCACTAAAACGTCTGGTTACAAACTACTAATAGGACCTATTGGCTAACTAGAGCTGCAATAATGTAACAGTGAGAGAATTTGGAATTTGGAATGTTTGGAGCCAAAAAAAAAAAAAAAAAAAAAAACACAAGTCAAGTATTAGTATTATACTATTATAGAACACTTAAGTGCTGCATTAGTATTCCTGCTCTCCCATTGTCATTGCAAACATATACTTGGACCATTACACAAAGCAGTATTTTGAGTAATAACATGGTCAAATTAAAGTAAACAACATTAAGCATAAACTAGAGAAAAAAATAATCGGAGAATGCAATGTTGAACGATTTTCTCCAGCAAAAAATCTGACTAAACTTCTTTTTTTTTTTTTTGAAACTACTCTTGACCATAGTATCCTTCTCTTACTAGGATGTGTACGTAACCTTTAAAAAAAAAAAGTAACTTATTTATAATTACCAGACACATGTTAAAATGGACAAACGTCAAAGGACAGTTGGTAATCTCAACTAAACAAAAAAAAAATATTGATTGCAGGCATTTTGGAAAGACTGAAGTGTGGTGTTGGGCCTTTGCCTCAACTCTCTCTCTCTCTCTCTCGCTCTCTCTCTCTCTCTCTCTCTCTCTCTCTCTCTCTCCCCAACACCACAAACCACAGGCTGTTCCAGGCAGCTTAGAAATCTCTTACATCTGGAAGAACAATAATTCATGGGATTTCGCTTGACAGCCATGACAGGCAGCGGGGCAGCCAGAAACAACTGTCTCCTGTGTTGTGCTATTTGCAACGAGTCCGGAGAGGAGGAGCAGGCCCAGGACCACATCCTTCTACAGCAGATGCAAGGAGAGGAAGCCCTTTTATATCCTGCCAGTTGCTCCATGAATAGGCCCTAAATATTATATAGACAGTAGCTCTTCCAAATGGGATTCCTTACCGTCTGCTAATATGTGAGGAAGATCAAGGCCCATTGTTCTGGGGTTGGGGAAGGGGGGGGGGGTGTTTGGGGGGGAAGGGAGAGTGGGTTGGGGTGAAGGGAAGGTTGGGGTGGGGTCAAGGTTCTCTTTGGCCCCCCATATTCATGCGACGATTTTTCACATGTTAGATTTAGATTTATACCCAAAGCCGCATCCCTGCTGCACTTAAACGTGATACCATCTTTAGAGAGGGAATTTTTTGTGTGTGTGGAATTTATACAGGGATCAGTCGCTGTGACTTTTACTGCACAGTCAGGAATGACTAACAAAGGGCCAGAATTTACTGCTCTGCAGCCATCAGCCTCATGGTGGGTGTTTGGAATCATTTTCTTTTCTCCTGCGGAAGAAGAAACCAACAACGACGTACAGTAGCGGCTCGTTCGTATTCAGTTTGAGGGGAGACCGTCACCGCAGCTGGGTTATGTGTCACCTGGAACCCGGAGATTAGTCCGGGGATTAACACGTCCCGTTTTCCCCGGCCTGGCAGCAGCTAGAACCCTCTATAAGGAGTTTCAGGCAGTAGGTTTAGGATTTCCTCAGGCCTCCTCATTCACGGGGGGTGCTCAGGCGTCGACCTCTGGGTAATGGAGGCTTTAAAGAGGAGTTGGGCTCCCCCTACCAAAGAGGCTACTGCAGCAGGTCAGAGCCAAAAGCGAAGTCAGCAGAGAGAGAAAGTGGCTGAAACAGAGAGAGAGAGAGAGAGAGCGAGAGAGAGACTGAAATAGAGAGAGGGACAGAGAACAGACAGAGACCACACAAGCCATGGCACACGGTCGCCGCAATTTCTGTGAAAAGATGGCGTACACTGAATAAATAATTTGCATCATACCTAATTATCGTCATTAAAAGGTGTTCACCGGGGGGATTACATTTCAGTTTCCCCATTTACAGAATAAAGTGTACATTAGTTGCACGCGTGATTCTTGCTGTACAATGGTTTAACACGTAATGTGGTAGGAGTGTGCTTCCTATCACTAGGCTGTCAGAGAAAGAAGAAAGAAGTGCTTCATCATCGCACTAAAACATAACTTTCCCGGAGCGTGCCAAGCCCGCTACAAGTGGCCTGCAGATCACTGGCACGTAATCCCACAAAGACAGAGAGCAGGGACATGCAGTGCTACTTGAGAGAAAACCTTTTTTACTAATCTGCACAGCGGGTTACCCTTCAACATGCTTTCCAGTATGGTTGATGCAATCCGCAATATTGCGTTCTGCTATTTCACAAAAAAGGAATAAACGCAAACCAATTTTAGTTGACACACTGTTAACCGGTTTGACAAATTAAATGTCAGGATGTAATTTAGGTAAGAAATAAACCTTAATTATAAGACAAAGGTCTTACATATGCTGCTTGGTTCAGTCTGTTAAACAACCCTGGAGGTGGTTTATGATATCTTCAGGCTAAGAAACAAATAAAGGTAATGCAGAAATCAATTCAAATTGCAGCGATTTTGAGTGTTGCAAAATGCAATTTAAACAGTCGTTCCTGACGACAGCAATGTCTGCACTGTCACACGCAGTACACAATGCATCTGTGAAAAGAGCTGAATGTCCAGGACGACCATGTGTGTGTGTGTGCATGCTTGTTTCATTGTGTATCATTTCCTCGTCGTCATCTTCCTATCAATGTTCACCTGGGTCACACTGTCACACGCAGTACTCAATGCATCTGTGAAAAGAGCTGAATGTCCAGGACGACCATGTGTGTGTGTGTGCATGCTTGTTTCATTGTGTATCATTTCCTCGTCGTCATCTTCCTATCAATGTTCACCTGGGTCACACTGTCACACGCAGTACTCAATGCATCTGTGAAAAGAGCTGAATGTTCAGGAAGACCGTGTGTGTGTGCATGCCTGTTTCGTTGTGTATCATTTCCTCGTCTTCATCTTCCTATCAACATTCTCCTGGGTCAGGGAAAACTTTATACGATCCAAGCAATGTACCGAGGCTGTCTGCACCTTTTTCATGTAGAACTACAAATAAAAGATTTCCCTCTGTACATCCACTTCCACAGCAAAGCATTGAGTTAAAAGGAAGTATGAAACGCATCATATGCAAGATCAAGTACGAAATGAAATAATGAGAGTGACAGCCCGGAACACACAGATCCCACTGTTTTGCTACCGATTGTCGTTTCCTTCAAAAGAATAAAAAAGAGAAATAAAAACACATTTAAGAGATATGACAGGACCAAAAAGATCTATTGTTTAATGTCAAAACATGACATTACATTTGTAAGAGGGAATACTATTTTATCCTGAATGTAAAATAAAAATACCAAAACACTGATTGTCATGCTCTTACATGATCTGACTTTATTCCTTTTTTGTATGAAAACAGACACATGAAAGAACTTCACTAAGATGCTTCGACAATAATAAACAAGGAAACATTGGTGCCCAGCACCAAGGTCCTGGGTTCGACTACGGACAGGTCACTGTCTGTGTGGAGTTTGCAAGTTCTCCCCGTGTTCGCGTGGGTATCCCTCCATTGTACAAAGACTTCCAAGTTGACCATACCAGCAACTACGTAATCGGCCCTGTGTGTGGGTCTGGCTGTGTCTTATTCTCGTTACAAAGTGCCAATATAGACAATTGATTGACTAATCACATTTGACTGCTTCCACCATCAAGTTGATGATGTGTTAGTGGCAGGAGTAGAGTCGAGAAGAGTTTGATTGGTTCCCTCAGCTTGGTCAACAAGCTCATCATTTTTTCTTGATTTGAGGTTGTGTGTCGCGTGCAACGGTTGAGGAATCCAGGTTTTCGTTCCCAGTCAGGGGTCTGTTATGCAGTTAACCATTCACTCAAAGTTAGGGACCCTGACCTATTTTCCCAGTTTTTCCATTCATTCTAAATTTAGCATTCAGCGACTTCACATTTATCAATGCGCAACAGCATATTGTGTATCACAGCTTGAGAAACATTGAGGAGTTTGCAAACACCAGTATCTAAACGAGCAGGGAACGTGTCCACTGAAGACATTGTGATGATTAAATATTCTAAATGTGCTGCCCACCCATATCACAATGAGTGGCTTTTGGTACCGAAATGAAAGAATTACTTTAAAATAATGCATGAGGAACGCTTCTATTTTCTTTTAGCAAAGACAGAGGGAAAGGCTCTGGTACAGTCTGACCAGAAAATTTATTTTAAATATTAAAAACCACACAACAAAATCAATTAAATAGAGGAAAGAACATAAAAATATTACTTTAGGCAATCATTTAGTATAGAGACATGATTCATGTGCTATTTCAACTGGAAAAAACGTGTTTTTTATGACCATCTTAGTGGAACCAAACATTAAGTTATTCAACTTTCTTTATTCCCTGATTTACAGATTACAATTCATTGTATGGGGTGTGGGTCTCTCTTCAAAGATGCTGAGATGCTATAATGCACATGGTATATCATGGATTGCTGCTTGGATCTGGGAGTCATTTTTGTAACACCTGAATAGCCGGTGCCCTGATTTCCATCGGGCCTCGAGGATTGGGTGGTCTAAGACTTCTCCAGCACCTCCTCTGTGGCTCTCGGACGATCCACGGCCACTGGAACTCGTCTTTTTAAATGTGTTTTTATTTATTTATTTGGGACATAATTGTCGGAGAGATCTTTTGAAAGATTACAGAGACACTGAAAGGGAAGCGGAGTGAGGCTGGACCTCAAAGGAGTTAATGAAGGGCAAGTTCAGAGCACAGGAGTGCCTTAAAGGCCAGACGCTCAGCGGTGGCCCTAGACTGAAGGGCTGCCCGTGTCATTATGCTCGCTCCGTTCCCCTCCCAGTCTCACAGTAGTGCACAGACCCTCAGCGTTTTCCCGGGAAGCACATGTTTCATCTACAGGCGAGAGCAGTCTAGCCAGGGATCCTCCTTGTTGTTCAGCGTTGCAAGCTTCCACTACGCAGGGTGCTAATGCCCACGCTAGGATAGCGTTTCAGAACCGAGGGTGCACAGTCCAGGGGTTGGGTCGTCGACAGGCTCATGAGTCCCGAAGTGTTGTTTACACTCGTGCCCTGCCTCCATGCAAAGTGCTTATACCCTCACAAGGAGGAGAACCGAGCACGGGAGGTGTGGGTGTACATTCTGGGTAAATACAAGTGAGGATCCGTGTGGGTAAATACAAGTGATTTTTTTTGTTCGAGGGTCTGTCTTGATTGTGTGGTAATAAATCAGATTACTTTACATCGCTCGTGTTTTCACTTTCTTTACATATTGGCACATTTGACTTCACTCAAAATACATGGATGACCTCACTAGCTGGAGTGGTTTTACAAAAACCTTAAAAATGGGAATGAAAGGTTTCAGCCAACTTGAAGCCAACTTGGAAGCGCCTGGTCTGAGTTATCTTGAGGTGCCAACATTTTTTTTCTGTAGAAACAGACATGCACATATAACATATTTTATATTTATTTTGTGTCAGGATGGTTAATGTCCACATGCAATCCTTCAGTCACACGATGGAAATGTGCGTAAAGGTAGAGGAATGGGCGGGGAAGACCAGCAAAGAGGGGCCTTTCTGGAATTTAGCCTGTGCTGAGACTGGATGCCAACATTCTTGGAGTACATGGGAGAAAACGAACCAAGATGATTTACTAGTTCACCCAAAAGAAAAAGAAGATGGATATAAGACTATGGAAGGAGAAATGTCTCGTTTATAAATGTTTAGTTGGGAATGTATGTAACAGGTGTGGAAGCAATTTGAAGTGAAAACTTAGAATGTTAGCCAGTCTCCTGTTCAAAGACCTATGCTATGGGCATGACGATAGCCTCTTTTTTCCAGATGAAACTTTGGGATGAAATTGAATGAGCTATTCGAAGTAAAGTGCCTCCCCCATCCAATTTAGGATGACTATGGGACACAATGGAATCAACACGGGCCGGCTTCGCTGTGGCGCGCTTTTGGCACCTTGTTGAGTCCATGTGCTGACAAATGTAGGCTGTTCTAAGAAGAAAGGGGGACCGATTCGCTATAGGTCAGAGAGCAGGGACAAGCAGTGCTATAAGGTAGGTGTAACTAATAAAGTGGCCACTCGCTGTATAGCGTATATAACTCTTTAATGTTGATATTCCATATGGATATTGCAAAAAATAACAGAAGGTACAAAAATGTATTTGACCAAGTAGAGTTTTTCTGCGTAGTCTGTACAATATTGGGCTTTGATTACAGTTTTCTTTCATTAACTGAACGGAAATGAACTGTGATGCTGTGTGGTTTTCAGGCTTCCATAATTCAATATCTCAACGGATATATTTTGATGCCAGAGAATTGAAATTGTCTAATTAATTTAAACAAATATCCCAGCAGACGTTCTGGTCTTATTTTTTTCTTTGCATAAAAAAAGACAAAGGGGTTGGAATGGCATTAGCACACTCATGCATCCCAAAGACAATCTTGTTCTACCATTTCCTTGTATTTTGATCCCACTTCTCTCACAGATTCAAAATGTGGTCGTAAATACTCTTTGCTGATTTACATGTGGTTAGATTTTTCACTCTAGTCATTTTGTGGAGCTGCTAACACAATTTTTCCCCTCAATGAACATGAAGCTACTAGCTACTGGATCACTGTAAGGCTGTAAGGCGCTGCAACTTACCTGCTTGCCCTTATTTTATTTTCAAAATGATCACATTTATCAACAGGTAAATGGAGTTGAGAATGAGCTGATGCCAACTCTAGAACCAAAACAGCTCCACAAATGGTGGAATGATGAAAAAGGAAAAAAAAAGAAGGAAAAAAACTCCACAAAAAAACTCTCTTTATATGCCCATTGTTTAATGCAATCACACGGCATTTATGAAACTTGGATTTTGTCATTCCATTAGTGCCCAACTAAGTGTGCCTGCTGTTTTGGTTTGATGTATTTGAAAACTATGTCTGCTGTCTTAATTTCTTAGTGAGTAAGAGTTTCATTGACATTCGCCAAATGAGAAAAAATAATGCAAAAAAAGAGCAATTTGTTTATTTTTTAAACAGGTCATTTGTTCTCTCCGAACAGGAAAATTATAAGTCTGTAGACAGAAATGATGCCGCCTATTGGGAAATGTCCTAGCATGTGATCGGGAAAGCGAAGTCACGCATGTCCCAGCTCATAAACAATGCATCTTTATCTGTATTTTATTTTGAGTGTTTAGGGAATAGAATTCAGTTGTTGCCCAAAAAAATTGAATCTATAATGATGGGAAGATAGAAAAAACGTGAGGCTCGAGGTGTGATTTTAGGAGGCAAATTCTCCCACATAGGGCTATTACGTGATATAGTAGAATGGTGGGCAAAAGGGGAAGGGGTGATGCTTCCCGCCAAAATCCAGGTGCAAATGTCCTTGTTAATTGTTTAATTGGGGTATTATTACCTGCACCTGGCACTTATTATCAATTAGGGCCAGATGCAGGGTTTAAAAGGAGTGCATTCCCCTCAGGGTTGTTAAAGGGGGTAACTGACTGCGGCGGATGCAGTGTATGATGAATCCAGTGCATATCTTTATGCTGGGGGAGAGGATTGGTGAAATTATTTGATTAAAAAAGTTGTATAAAAACTCTTAAGAAGCCACTGGGTTCTGTGATTTAAAGGACATATGATCCTGTGAGAGAGGTTCACCCATGGTGATTTCTCTTGTTTGGATTGGTCAACGCGATGGGCCTTGATCACTCCAAAAGCAAAGCAGCAAATATGTTGGAAGGACCTCATAACTATTGCCCTTGTTGCCAGTTTGCATCACAGATGTCCCTGGAACGCCTTTCCCCACCCAACCCCATTTTCCTGTAGTAATAGTTCTGTACCATTCAGGGATGTTTGCATTTGTCACGTTTTGTCTGACGATAACCTCACACAGCCAAGGTGACACAATGTGGCACACGCGTCCGTTTGGGTGACACTGTTTTGTTTTGGCACCATGACCAGCAGCCATAATGTTGAAGAGGTCTAATTTGACCTGTCTTTTTGACAAACTTTTGACAAGCTTGAAAGAGGCAGAGTCAGTTTTAGACCATAAACATAATGGTGTTGCTTTCTAATACCAATGTGTTTCAACAATATGAAAATGTGCCTCTCGTACTGTAATCAGATTAATTTGCAGCTGTTCAGACTCTTGGATTAAAGAACTGCTTTACACTTCAATTCATGCCAAATAAATGACCCCTGATAATTGAACCATATTTTTCAAATAGATTTATATTTTACATTGCTGTCATTTACCAGATGCTCTTATCCAGAGAGATGTTTTCGGGTAAACATGCAATGCAAAAGAGCGAGCTGCTATGCCTTATTGAGAAGCACAGTGAGTAGGTACAAAGATGTGGAGGTGACGCACAAATCAATTAAACAATCAACATATGAACATAATCTATATATAATCAATAAAGAGCAAAAACAAACTGAAGACTTAGCAGTTGCGGTTCCTAGAGGGAGATTCAAGCGCGCAGCGTGAGGAACTGTTGGAAGAGGGGAGTTTTCAGTTTCCTGTTAAAGACAGAGAAGGCTTCTGACCGCCTAGCCTGACTGCGACAGGTAGGTCATTCCACAATTTGGGTGCAAGTGATGAAAAGGGTCTATAACGCAGAACAACTGTCTATTACATACCACAAACACGCAGATTCATCCCAATGGGTGGCAAGCAGCTAGCCTTGGAATATTTATCTCCCCTTTGTTTTTACTGCAGATCATTAATTATGGTCTTATGATCCCCAACATGGCTTGCAGTGCAATCCGGAGCAATTTACAAAGAAACGCTTTGAGCGCTTTTTAAATTGGAAGGCAATGCAATTTGAAATTATTACAATCTTTAATTATCCCCAGTTAAGGGATTTTGTAAATCTTGTTCATTACAGAATTAGCATTGTTATTATAAAACAATGCACAGGATTTAAAATGTACTTGGCCATCCATATCCTTCAAGGAGCTTAATTTTTTTTCATAAACAGCTCAGTCCATACTTTGTACAGGCGAGGCACTTCAGAGTAGACAATTGCATTATAGATCATGGCAAGAGTTAAATCAATATACCTTATAAAGGGAAACGAGACACCCAGCAGATATTTTAACAGAGACATTGGATGGGAGGGGAACAAATTGGGCTGGCGATGCAGGAGATAGCCCCATGTCAGAAACTGGGCACTATTATGGCTAAAAGCGCTTTGTTGGAAGACTGGTGATGCTCTGGTGGGGTTACATATTTGATGGCCACAGAAAGCGCACAACTGTAACACCGCCCCCCCTCAGATGGCCACCGCTGCATGCGGTGAAAGAAGGGAGGGGAGGGGTCTGTTTATGTAGTGCTTTCATCTCGCGCTCCCCTATAATCTCCATGGGATATCAAAGGGGGGTTGGGGGGAAGGGTGGGCTGTGCATCATCTTCGACGGCAGTGCGGCTCCCAAATCCTACAAGACAGGCCCAGCTTTGCAGGTGACTTTCCCATTCATCCACAGCCTTTGTCGCCCGCTTTTCTGCTGAGCCTCCTCCGCGGCTGCCCAAAAACCTAGCCGCTGCACCCGACACTTAGTCCCGCCCCGGCTGCTTCACAGGCCAAAGGCATTTGTCGGGCCTGCCGGGCCAGCGGAAGCCTCGTCACGCTTTCCAGCAGGGGCCGCGGGCGCTGTCGATAACCGGAAAACGCTTTTGGAGTCCCACATCCCCCGTCCCTATCCCCTTTCACCCCTCGGCCCCCTTTCCCAGAGGAATAAAACCAGCGCTCTCAGAGCGCGTGGACCCTCTGTGCCTCTTCGAGCTACACACCCAGACCCCGTTTACACGTGTCTCCGAGCTTCGCCATCTGCGTTGCTGAAGCCGCCGTGGTCCATGATTAGGTTGTCAGGGTTTATTAAGTTAAAAAGTATCAAAGTTTTGCCGGGGTGACCTCTTACCCCTCAAGAGCGCGCCTCCCTCTCCGATCCTCGTTTCTACCTCCTTGAACAGCACCGCCTCCTCCTGATGCTCTCGACCGGACCTTGACCGGCGTGCGGGTCCACTGTACACTTATGAATTTAGGCCAATTCGAGGGAATTCCCACTTTGATTAAGTCAAAATGTAAGGGAGACTGGTTGCGTGTATAAGGCCAAACGTTTTTCAAAATCTGGCCATTTATGCGCAGTCCCCTGTGGTCTTCAGAGCACCGAAGTATGAAAATATTTCACAAAACAACAACTTGGATTACATTACTTTAATGGCCCATCAAGCCATTGGCTTCTTATTAATGGACTTACAGTAATTTAGAAATTTGGAAGACCGATTAACCGATTGAAGACTAAGTTTTTTTCAAGACTTTAAGATCATCCGCCCTCAGTTTTCAGTTCCTGAAAAAAAAACGAATGTTCATATTGGTAACTAATTACTTGGAAAGCATATTTGGAAAATCTGTACAGGCATTTAATAATTATAAACAGAGGACATTGTGGGTAATATTACTCTCATTCTTTAAATCCTAAAACAGAGAGTAATTTCCCCATAGATTCATTTTAGAATAAAATTGTTTAAAATCCTGTACCTCATGAGGGATGCAGTTGCCATTTGTTTTGTTAACTAACCAGACAGTTTTGTAGCTTGTAGCTAAGAAACTAATAACTTATAATTAATTAAGTGAATACTTCTTAATGCTAACTGCTATTAATACTGCATGATATTTACAGGAGCAAGTGAAAAATCTGTCCACCAAGAGAGCATTCATTGATAACGCCCTCTTTTTTTTCTGGCGTAGGCATAAAAAGTGAATGCCTTAAAGCCATGGCGATTTTGACAGGGGCCCTGTGATCTCATGGCCCTTGTAGTTGAAATTAGGTGGCAGTTAGTGCCAGATGTGGGAATGCTAATCGCAGCCAGGTTGTTGTAGACGTCACATTGTCGTAGGCCTCATGTTGTTGTAGGATGTCACGTTGTTGTAGGATGTCACGTTGTTGTAGGATGTCACGTCTATTTAGGCATCACAATGTTGTTGGACGTCACATTGTGTTAGGCGTCACATTGTTGTAGGTGTCGCATTGTTTTAGGCTAACGTTGTAGGTGTCACATTGTTTTATGATGTCTTATTGTTTAAGGCGTCATATTGTTGTTGGACAACAAATTGTTTGAGGTCTTGAAGTCCTCCTAATTAGAGCATGAGACATAAACCGAAAAAGGAACCCTTTCCAAAAAAATACTAGCAGGACTGAAATCTGCACCAAGGGTTCTTGCAGAAATGCAGCTCTTGTTTAATGACCCACATACACATGGCAGGCTGGGGCGCAGGAGAAAGATTGATGGGCACGATCACCAGATTTATCCTGCTATGTTTATATTAAGACTCCGGAGCCGCGTGGCACTGCCCAGGAAAGGCATTGTCGGCCAGGCCTGGGGTAATTTGTTCTGATTCAGTTAATAACTACACATAATGAAAATACCCCTGACGCATTGATGCTGCCACTCATTTACATTCACAAGCCAGCCAGGGGAGCGTTCGGGTGCTGGCTGCAGCCGGAGGTCCGCGCACTCCTAAAGCAGTTATGAATTACTGTTGACCTTACTGGCCCCGTATGGGACAATGCCAGGCCGAGACGTATTGAAAGTCATCGCTCTGGAGCAGTCATTCTTTCCTGTTTGATATGCCAAAGAGAGATGTGGGGGGGAGTATCAATCACTGATAGAAAGTAGTGAAACATTCATCTGCTGGCGTTTCTTATAGAGAGGAGCAAGCTGATGGGAAAAAGAGGCAAGCCACAGTAACATGCCACAGATAGCGCCATGTTGCCATGGTTTAACTTCAAACCCTGGAGAAACCCTCAGTGAGGTCTAAATTATAGGCCAGCCACTCTGCTTTTTTGCTACCAATGCATCGGAGGCCTTTAAAATTATCATCACTGGGTATCAATCAATAGAAGATATACTACATTGTGGCTATGAGGACGTTAAACATTACTTGTATAAAACCAAGTAACTTGTATGTAATCAACTCACAGATAAATAAATCTTTCACCAATGGATTTTTACCCCCTTGCAATATAGTGCAAATAAATAAAATAATATGTATATTACATTAATGATTTCTCAACGAAGAGCACAGCCTGACACCAAATAAAAATGTATGCAAAGTGCAAGCCCGTCAAAGCCTTTAATCAGGACCATTCATTAGACTTCTGCTTTGGGGTGACATTGGCCACGCCTTCATCATCATCACTGACTTTGCAATCTGGGGGAGGAAAAAGGACAATGAAAGGTTAGCAGGGATGAAAGGCAGAATGCTACTCACTCATGTCTCCTTTAGACATCTCTTCAATAATTAACCAAGGGCTTTCTTTGGCCTTTTTAGACCTTTGAAGTGCATATCAAACATATCTCAGTTCATATTTTACTAATATTGTTTTGTGTTTTTTTCTTCTTCCTGTAAACGTAGCCTGACGACACTAATGGCCAGGCCATCATCAGACAGAGAAACAAAAGGAGGAGAGAAATCCTGCACAATAAAAAGATTGATATGTCAATTACACTCACCACCGACTTCGCTACATGAAGGAGTAGACACCAGCTGTGATGATATTTAAGGAAATATAGTAAAATTGGAGTGGGATGTGTGTGTCGGTGTCTGTGCGTGTCTGTGTGTGGAGGGGGGTGGGGGTGGAGGTGGAGAGGTGAATAGAATACCTATAAAGAGAGGAAGGATGGGAAACATTAAACATAAATCAGGCTGTAATCAAATCTTTGGCAACCCGATAATGACACTTTACCTAGCTTTATTGAATAGAGTATTCTTTATTGTGTAAGTAACTTATTTATTCCGCTCATTAAAGAAAATGCTATCAAATACAGTTATGTAAAGTGCAATCAGCGTGTTGCTAAAGTTTTGATTTGTTACCAGCCCTAGATTGTAACAAACCTCTCCTTTCCTCAATGCAGATGAGGTGAATTTAAGTAAAAATTGTACTGTTAAGCCTGCTACAGTCAAAGAACATAATGATATATCATGATAACAAAAACATCACAAATAATTCCAACAATTGCAATAATGACATACAAGAAACCTGATGCAGATAAACTGAGCTTCAGTGATTACTACACACCAATGAGCAAAGTTTGGATCATAAGTTATCCCATGTGACAAGAGAGAAATTAAAAAGAACACTTAAATGTAGAAGTTTTATTTGAATGTAATTTTCCGCCCCAGAAGTGTGCAATATGCAAGAATTACGAGGAGCCTTTAAAGTGGCATCTATCAAGATAAGGGATGGTAATGTGACTACTGTACCAATTCTCAATGATGATACCTTACCCCCATCACCATGACACCCCACTTTGAAGATATAGTCACATGCCCGATACTGTACTCTTGTACACGCCATAGAGAATTATTGTTCCAGTGGCGTATTGGGGATATTGCCAGGCCTCATTCTCCTAACTAGAAGGTTTCAGGCTAGAACGCTAATAAAAGCCCTACTGTTCTATACTTGAGAGAGGCACTTTATTTGCTTAAATGACTAGCATATTGGTGAAGATCTTAACGTAAGTAAGTCTCTTTCTGAATAAATGATAAAAACGAAGTGGAATCCTGGCATGCATGACTGGTTTAGGGATTTAAGTAAAGCATCAGAGACAGCGCAATAAAGACATGTAAACACACTATTTGAGTGCAATAACTTCAAAATGTATTTCATCTAAAAATTGTCAAGCTTTTCAAGTCCACCAGAGAAAGAGGAAACACCAACGATTTTAAACACCAATAAACGCTATGGGATAGCAGTAAGAGAGACAACATGCTCTACATAGCCACACGGAACACAGGACAAAGGCTCTCTACAAAGGGGATAAGGGTGTAAATCTCTATTTGTTTGAATGTCAAAAAATTTCAAAATTAGTATAAGTATAGCAAGAGACAAGAGAGAGAACGACAGAGGACAACAGTTGGTTTTTAAACCATGGGAAGTGTGGTGTGATTGGCCCTCAACCACAGGAACAGGTACATGTTATTAGCGGGAGTTGCCACAGATTGGACCACCGGGGCGCAGGAACAAGTAGATAATGAGGACTGACCAGGGCAGGAACCAATCACAGGGGACGAACAGGAACAAGGAACACCTGGATATGGGGTGACGGAGAGAAACAAAGGGCAAACAAATAAAAATTCAGGGCTGATTCCAGGGAACGTATCAATTTACAATTAAATGCCATAATTTTTTCCTATTTGAGATTTATTAGCCTTAAAATAAAATAAAAAACATACACAACAAATAGCAAATAGCAACAGTGCAATTGTCACACCTACGCCCCACTCTTCCTCAGTCTGCTAGCAGGGATCAACATCCCCTAAGTACTGATTGCTTCACCCTTCCTCAGCGTCATGACCTATTATTTAATTAACATTCCACAACCATGTGCACTTGTTCGTCCTGTCCTCTTCCTCATTCGTTCAGAATATCCAACACTGGTATCCTGCTTCCCTCTCCACTAGATATAAACTCCTTAGTGACTTCCATTCAACGCTCAGTCGTATCTCGCCACAACATTTCCGAGATCTACTCTCTTGTGACCACGTTTGACTGGTGTTTCCCTATCATCGACCCCCTTGGACCAACTTGTCTCCGACCCAATGCATCACCGATGGCCCCACCAGTTCCTTCTGCCCCTGCTGCTGCAGCAGCTGCTGTTGACAGCCGCTTGGTGCGTCTTTTATCTGCCGGAGAAATTTTTACGGCAGTCCAGAAAATTGTGAGGGGTTCCTCTTACAGTGCTAACCGTACTTTGCACATCAGCCTAATGCCTTCCCTGATAATGCCGCCCGGATTGCCTTTCTCATAACACTTCTGACGGGTAAAGTGCTTCAATGGGCATCGGCTATCTGGAACCAGAAGTGTGCCGTCACCCAGTCCCTGAGAAATTTATAATCTAAAACATTTCAAGGATGTGTCTAACTACCTGGCAGAGGGGAGGGGTGCAGGAGAACAACAACTTGCCCTGCTCATTTTATTTCGACGTGGACTTCAGGCTGATTTACAATCAGAGTTAGTTTGTCAAGATGAAGATCTGAGGTCATCTGGATCACCTTTTATGGGCTAGGAGAGGACATTCTCTTCCCGACTGTCCACGTCAACCTGCCAGGTTACCCCAAGCTCCTCGACCGACCGGTAATGAGAGGGATTTCCTTGAAGTCTGTCCTATTCGTCCTGGCTTACCCAAAGATACCACACGGAGTACTAGACACTGTTTTATTGTAACACAGATGCAATGTTATTTGTGGCAAAATCACTTGGCCTCAGTTTGTTCAAATCTGCATTGATTAATTCAGGGTCAGCAGGGAATTTCATCCACCGGGAGAGCGTAAAACAACTCGGCATTCCTCTGCTCCCCTGTGTTCCACCACTCCAGGTCAAGGCTGTCAACAATTAACCCATCTGTTCCAGACCTATATCTCAAATGACTGTACCCATCACCATGCAGATTGGTCTGCTTCACATTTAAGACCTGTCATTTCTCATCCTTGATTCCCCAGTAGTTGATATCATTCTTGATCTCCCCTGGTTGTCCCATCACAATCCAACCATTTCTTGGAAGGATGGATAAATACTCATCAGGGCCGCTTCCTGCTTTTCACGATGCCTTGCTCTTCTGTGCCGAGCGACTCAGGTGGAAAGTCCCCTTATTTCTGTGCCATCCTACATTCCTTCTGAATACCCTGATCTGTCAGCTGTGTTCAACAAAGCACGAGCTTCCCAACTGCCACCTCCCTGACCTGGAGATTGTGCCATCAATCGGCTCCCAGGAACCTCTCAGCCTAGTGGATATATTTACCCTCTTTCTCTTCCAGAGTCCAAGGCTAAGTCATCATACATCTAGGAGGTGTTACAGCTTGGGATCATTCGTCCCTCCACCTCAACCACCAATGCAGCTTCTTCGTGTCAAAAAAAGATGCAGATGCAAAAAAAGAAGTTCCAAGCATATGTAAACAATGTCCAGAGACCCTACTAGACCCTACCTTTTTGTTATTGATGACATGCTTGTCTTCTTCCCAACCTTTACTGCTCATGTTTCCCATGTTCGTCAGGTCCTGCACAGCCTGTTTAATTGTGCGTGTCAGCTTCCTGGGTTATGTCATCAATGCCAACAGTTTTCTGTATCTATGGGATGCCGAAAGACATTGTCTTGGATCGGGGCACCCAATTCACCTCCAGGGTTTGGTCAGCTTTTATGAAGGCCCTACAAATCAATGTTAGTCTCACCTCCAGTTATCACCTTCAATCAAACGGCCAGACGGAGAGGTTGAACCAAGAAATCGGGCAGTTTTTGCGTTCGTATTGCACCTCTTCACAAAACGACTGGCATCGGTACCTTAGGCTGAATATACCCAAAACTCCCTTACCAGCTCTTCTACCGGTCTCACGCCATTCCAATGTGTCCTTGGGTAATGACCTCCTCTCCTCCCTGGGTCGGGGGACCCGCCCTGCGTACCAGCTGTGGACAAGTGTTTCAGGCATAGTGACGCCGTTCGGAAATCTGCATATGTCCGTCTCCAACAAGTTGTCCATCACCAGAAAGCCCAGGCGGATTGGCAGAGACAGCCGGCTCCTCTCTACCACGCTAGTCAGAAGGTCTGGCTACCCACCAGCGACATCTGTCTCTACCTTCCCTCTTGAAAACTCAGCCCTCGGTTCATCGGTCCCTTCAAGGTCCTCCTTTGGGTTAACTCGGTTGCTTACCGATTGCAGTTACCTCCCTCGTATCATATCTCGCCAACATTCCATATCTCCTTGTTAGAACCGGTTAAAACCTGTCCTTTCCCCAGCCCTGGACCTACTGTCCCTCCGGCAGATGCCCCGGTGGAGGCTCCCCCACCTTCGTTGCTGCTGGATGAGGGTTCCATCTACACCATCTGGACCCTTCTCCGCTCCCGCTGTCACCGAACCAGAATGCAATATCTGGTGGACTGGGAGGGGTACAGTCCAGAGGAGCATTCATGGGTTCCAGCCATGTGTTGCACCCCTCCTTCCCTCCTTAATCAGCGATTTTCCTGTTTCCAGGTTTTTGGCACTTCCGCACTTGAGTTCCTCTTCCCTGTCAGTCCGCCCCGTGACAGCAATGTGGAGGAGGCATACTGTGTCACATGCTAAGTATATTGTATCTTTTAATTATTGTATGGCATGTTTTGTCCAATGTACAATTAATCAGAATAACCCCAGAAGTATTTTCCCTAAGATTATATACACAAATGCAAATGTTACACATGGACATGCAGAGATAAAAGGTGTCAGAGAGAATTAATATAATGAATGAATGAATTATATCATGAATGATATAATAAACAATTACATAAATATTTGATACATCAGAAACCTTCTGAGGCTGAATCAGATGCTGGAAATTGTGATTTTAATACAGCATTGGCAAGGCCATAAGTCTTTTCATTCACTTTATTTGCATTATGACATGAGCACAGGTTAACTTATGTATAAATGCTGGACATACTTATACAGAGTTCCATTCTTTCAAGTCATAAATAAATAGAGAAAGCCTTCTGTCCACTTCAGATATTGAGGAGGTTCAGACGGCCTTTGTATTAGCGTAGGCAATGAAGGTTCAGAGATTAGGAATGACAGTGCAATCCGTGTGAGACCCAGGATTCAATCAAGTTCAATCATTTAATATATCGTTTATAATGCTGGCTGGCTACGGTCCTTCCCCTCATCGTCTCCAGTTTTGTGCCGTAACGGTGAATGGGACACTGTTGCCGAGCCGCATGCTCGTCACTAGAGCAGTTTTTTTTCTCCATTCTTCATAAAATAAATAACAACGAAAAGCACACACAGAAATAAATCCACAAAAATCTAGTTTTCCATAAGGTTTTATCAAGATAAAAAGGATGAAATATCTCTACATTAACTGTGGCGTTTTGGTGCGGGGATGAAGTCCCTTTTCATACGAGAATACTGATAATGGATTCAAGCGGATCGCAAAGAGGAGCATCATTGGATGCCCTACCATGCTCTGGAGAATTATTTAATACATATATTGTTTAGCATCCCTATGCCATTTTTGAAAATAAAAAAAGGTATGAATTAATTTCATGAATCATTTTGTGGACCAGTGTGCAGCGGAACAGTATAAGATTGTGAATAGGCACGACCTCCATCTTTTCTAATGAATACAGGGAGCAATCGCTTATTTTTTATTTATTTATTTTTTTGCTGAATGACCTGAAATGATCTTTCATCTTAAGAACTAATCACTGGCACCCATTAAATATAGGCCCTAGATATTGCTTAAGGTGGAACTGATTAACATGGTGAATGACAGACTAGCTTGGCTCGACTCCCAGGGGGCAAGGAGTCATTCTTCAAGGTGACGTGTGGCAGCAGAGGAAGACATTTACACATGAAAGGAGCTGAATATACATGCAGACCCTTAGCCAGCCAGAACCAAGCAGGCCCATGTATATTTACAACAGTTTGGGACCCCTACCTTTATCGGCAGAGGGTTAACACAGACGTGGATGGGTGGGTTCCGCCCGAGCTAGACCTTCATTTACAACTGTAATATGACAGAATAATCCCTGACCATCCTAAAAGAATTTGCAAAGAAATAAAAAAGCAAAAGCTTTGTTGGCAGGGCCGGGTTTCAAGAAAAAAATAACACGAAAAAATATCTCTTTTTTTTTAATTAAAGGTTGGACTGAAGATAACAGCCGAATCAACGCACTGACAAAGAACCTCCCTGCATTTACGTCAAAAGGGACAGCTTCATGCAGAACAAAACATCAAATCAAAACTACAAACAAGAAAAATATTATAATCCGCCATATTAAAAAAAAATCTTGTTTTCATTATTTTTTTCCACCAAATGTCTCTGGAAACCTCTGGTATCCGATTATGTGTATTTAATCAGATTTTATTAAATTATTTAACATGTTGTTATGGTGAGATAAAAGATCATTTTGATGAAACCATGTGCACATAATTATTCAAGATAAAAAGTATATAGTAAATATGTATATATGGCCAAGAAGATAACCACTTTAAAGTAAATTAAGTAACCAATTTGATGTTTACATATTCTAGGGCAATATTCAGTTACTTTTGGGATTGTAAAAAATGTTACGTAAGACAGTTCAACTTTGGAAATTATTATTATTGATCTGTTTAGCAGATGACCTGATTGCAGCCAGTTCAGAATTAATACACGGGGGGAATGGTAATGATGAGCATGTTACACGGTAAATATGTAGCTCGGAATATTGTATGCATAAATTACATAGTACCGGGGTAAAGAAAGATTCCAATCAGAAATTCCCCAATCAGGAATATTGCAGTATCACACTTGACCTTTAACCCAATCTGCTTCTGGTTTCTACCCTCCCCTGCACACGTTAGTCTTAAGGTCACAGCACAAAGGTTTCTGCATCTGAGCGAAAAAAGGCCATCTTTTGCCTGCATCCACACATCTGTCCTGAGTCATGTGACAACACGCCGTGACTGCTTTTCCCAACCTGTGAGTTCTTAATGATTGTTAGATGTAGATAGACTTGCCGGGGGAATTGCCAAGCCAGTGGTGACTCAATGTATGCTGAACCAGCCAGTCTTCTTGCTTTATGACCAGACCTATTCATTGAGTCACACAAGTGCGTGTTTCACTGTGGTCACATTCCAATGACTCGAAAATGTCGTTAAATAGGAAAAATATAAAATAGTGGTGACCCCCACCCTCAGTTTAAGCCACCACCACTTTCCACATACACATACACTATAATGCCTAGTTCTCAAAAGGAATTGGAAGTTACAGTAACAGCACATAAATACATCAGCAGGTTTTTAATATTTACAATAAGAAATGCTTTCCCAGCTTGGGGTATTTTTTCACATATTATACCGTTTTGGTACACAATGCAGGTGTTACATTCTGCTGGGGATTTGATAGGCAAAAATAAAGTGTTGAGTTACGCCAACCTGAAAGCTGGCTAGCGCGGTACCTGTGAAGTTGACAGAGATGGAAGTAGTGCTTGGAATTCAGAAGATCAACGATACCTTCTAGCTCTCAATAATTCACAGTATATCTCCAAAAACTTTAGAGACTTCATAGGCTATATCTGGAATGTGAAATCTGCGACTGCTCAAGCATTTACCTTCCCCAGATAATTGTTTGTTCCACTAAATAATGCCTTAATCTAATCACCAACATAGACGATGGGGCGGTATGCACTCCCAACTATATAATTACTGAATTCACACACAAAAATCTTATTGCGTCCCTGCAATTGTAAAGAAAATATCACTTTTTACTTCACAAATGTGGGCGGTGGAATTCCCCACAAGACCAGATGTGAGATGCAGGCACATCGAAAATAAATTAACAAAATAATGTAATTACTTCTAGCACAAAGGAGAATTAGCGTTAGCAAGGCGCTAGCAGCAGTGAGTCGTAACAGGGGCGGCTGTACACAGATGACTTTTGTCCAGTATTCTAGAAGGATCTATTCGCTAATTGCGTTATTACCACACACAGAATATTGCATTACTCGCAAAGTGCTTAACCTGATTGATTTCGGCTGGCCCATGGAGTCCAGGTCCGGTTACCACCACCTCTCCAGCCACAAACTGGGCTGCGGTCTTTGCTGGGCCTCAGACCGTGCTTTGAAAATGTTACAAAATATTGATGACCGATCCACTTTTTTTTTTTTTTTTTTTTGCTGTAAGTCTTTTGATGTAGCTATTAGCGAGACTCAAAGCCTCAGTTTGTTCTTATCTTATGCGTATGCCCTTCTAGAATATTCATAAACGGACCAGGCCTTTTGTAAATCGCTGTGAAAAAAACAAAAAGGTCCTTTATCAAATAATTCCATCTTTTTTGCTGTACACTCTGCATCAATACCATTCATAATTAATGGATTGCCGGATCGCTCCGAGCAGCATTAAGTTTTATTCCTTGCTGTTTGCCAATAACTGTGATCAGGTAGGTTTTGATATTGATATCATCCGCCCACACGCTCACACATAATTAACTTCAAACTTTAAGCAATTTTGTTTCTTCTTTTGTTTATATATTTTATTTATTTTTTTGTTACATCGTTTCGGAAGTGTTTTGAAATGACCGCTTGGCGCCCTTAATTTCGACTGCTGTTTCATCCCTCACGGTAGGTGTCTGTTTTATTGTTAAAGGTCACCCTCATTTGTCTGCTGCAACAAAGGCAGCCCTTAAAGTTGCCAGCGGTTTTGACAGACAGTGGTCTCCTATAAGTGATGGCCTTAAGGACAGAACTGGCACTGGGAGACAGTCAACACAGCAAGGGAAATAACAGATAACAAATCATGCCACTATTTTTCCTCCTGGCGTGATTGACGACTTCGCAGCGGGTGCAACTTTTCAATGTCTTCAGATTAAAAACCCCTCAAACAAATGAGTTCTAAAAATACTGTCCTGGGGCGCCACAAAGGAGCGTCTGGACTTAAACGTATTTCGGTGAGAGGAGGACGGAGAAAGTGCTGGGGGAAATGGCTGGGAGGTAGCAGTCACATATTCAAAATGTACACTTCTTCTTTTTTTCTTAACAAGTGAGTAACTGAGCTTTCCTTAAATTAGCAGATTTTGTAGAAACAGGGGAGTGACGGAATGTAAACAACTGAGACAATCACGATGCTTGCAGTTTCAGGGTGTCAATCTTAAAAACTGGTGTTTATTTTTTACCAGAGTGAGTACAATTTCATGTAATATCTCTTCCCTTTCCCCTTCCTTTTTGTTTGCAGTCACACAGGATTTACAAAGGCAACCACTTTCTTCAGAACTCTCTGACGTTACCTGAGCAATATGAAACTAATACACTTACTGTATTGTTTAGACTTGCACCTGTTAGGGGTGACAATGTAACTTACTGCTGGTTACACAAATAACAAAATAGTCAAATAGTATTTTGCTTGCTAGAGTCATGATGCGCTATACATCAGCCAGTTGCCTGAGTGTCACGGGCTAGACTCTGAAATAACTACACTACACTGCACTTACAAAACTCTACTACAATACCAATGTATTCTAATGTCCAGCTTGTTATTAAGCCCAATTAAACCCATCAAGCCAATGATTTCTAGAGACATGACTCACTTCAAGTTTCCCTGTGACGCATTCACAAACGTACAGTTTTAATGCTGTCCGACTTGGAAAACAAATTTCTACGTGTTCTATACGTAATTATTTGCCTTAGCGCAGATGCCTATATTTGTAATCCAATGCTTTCCGCTCTATAAAATTATTATTTCTTCAGTTTAATATGATTTTACTGTTTTTGTAAAATGACACGGTGCGACCGAGGTATTGGTAACTTAAATAATTTACCAAATAATTATTTAAATTAAAAAAAAGCCTAATGCTGGGCACATTTACAAAATACCATTCATCCGAATATGAAATATTAATCGGAAAAAACCATTAAAATATTAAGTTCAGTAACTGAAAATGACAAGCACACACAAAACATCCATCACGCCTGACCTTCTGCATTTTTTCTCTCTCTTTCTTTAGCCATCAGGAAACGACAACTGTCCATGTCCATAAACAATGAGCTTCCTCAAAGCTCTTTAAAAAATGCCTAGTATGTACTAATGATCGCAGGTTGTTGTCTCATTGGAGCTATTTTATTCAGTTATTTTAGAGTAGAGAAATAAAAACATATTCAGCTTCGGAACATAGTTCAAGCGCACATACGGTTGTACTGTGTTTGTTATGTCGGAGACGACGCTGTGAGCAAACTGAATTTTTACACGTGTGTGATCGCGTTTGTATGAGACTTTCTCATGGCCTTGCGTTTTATGGCTCTCATTCGTTAGGCTGCGAATATATGTTCCAGTTAAAATATCCGGCCAAGCTACGAAAAGAACATCTGGAGTTGTGTTTAATTTCATGTCAAAGTAGGACAGGAAGCACCTGTCCAGATTAATCTGGAAAAAAAAGAAGAAAAAAAAGAAAACTTTCATTCATCTCTGGTGGAAAGGTATATTTTAGTTGTCACATTAAAACTAATGTCAATAATTAGAGTGGGGAAAAAAAACTGAAATTGCTTTGAAAATCTAGTCTTCTAAAGTCAACACAAATGTATCAAATCTGTTTGATTTCATGCTGAATGAAATTCATTCTCCTTCAGGTGCAGGGACCTACTGTCAGAACAGAGTACAGAGACCCCAGTCCCTGCGCTGCATGGCTTCCACATGCAGAGTTACTCTGTTCCGCATTGGCCCATAAAACATCTAAGCACCTGCTGTAAAGTTACGGTGACATTGGCTCGGGATACGATCACTGCTGAAACACCAACAGCGTGGAAAAATTAGTAATAATTAAATCATCAATTCATTAATGTTAAAGATTGACATTGTCAGTTTATTCCTAAATTACACAGTTTTCTAGAGATTAAGGAACTTTATAACATTGCTTTGAAGGACATATTTTGATTTGAGACAAATTAAAAGTTAAATTCATTATACATGAATGACATTTATAAAATATACACTTGAATTAAATACACATTTAAACCTTTTCATACTGTGGCCTTAGATTTATATTCATTTTGCATTATCAGGTATGAAAGTTAAATTTTTATGAAGTGTATTTATTTTACTTTGCAGCTGAACATGTAAACCAGCATGTATTGCCCTAGAGGAGTAGAAGACTGAACTGTTCGGTGTTTTTTGTGTGTGAGTGTCTGACGGAAAAACTACTACCTTTTTCCAACTAAAGAAAACCTCTGAAGAAAAATACGTCTGAATAAGAATCAAGATCCCTTGGGGTGGGAACTGGGAATTTTTTTCAGGTTGAGGAAAGGTGTTCCAAACACCAGGGCGTGCCACAGGGCATGCCACAGGATGTAGAATGTGCAACAGGGCATGTCACGGAGCATTTCACAGGCCACAGGGTGTGCCGCAGGGCCTCCGCAGGCTGCAGGGCATGCCGCTGGGCGTGTCACAGGCCACAGGGTGTGCTGCAGGGCCTCCGCAGGCTGCAGGGCGTGCCAGAGGGCTGGGCATGCCAGAGGGCATGCCTCAGGGTGTACCAGAGGGCAGGGAATGCCACAGGCCACTGGGCATGTCTAAGGGCGAGGAATCATAAAACAGAACCTGAAGCTCTTGGCTGCTATAAGTCTGTTTGTAAATCAAGCGCGTAACAATCTTTTTGTTCTTATTTAAAGATGACGGTCATCAATCAATGTGTCCCTAATCTAAAGAAATAAATCAGTCAAATGACAAAAGGTACAATTGATCAAATAAAGGGAACAGCTTTTCCAAAGTTTAAAAGCAGTAAAAATGTAAAACACGGACAGAACAGGAGCCTAAATATGAAACATTGGCTTTCTCTCCCTGTGTCTATATAGCGTGATAAATGTAAAGAAACAGTGGCACAGAACAAATGGCATGTCTGCGTCTACCCCTTTAAGGTTAATACTTTGGATCCCTGCCCAGAAAATGGTTGAATTAAGAACTTTTAAGGGTAATTTTTCCAAACATGCTGAACTGTGATTAGGCACTAGTGTTTAAAGGCAGCGATGGGCGTTAGGGTATGGCACCGATATCATTTCAAACGGAAGTCTGCCATGGCCTTGGCTAAATCTTGCATTTTCCTGACAATGTCCTGAGAAAGTCATTTTCCAGGCCTGTTGGCTTTTTATGAACATTTCAAGTGAAGAATTCCCAGATAACAATTTAGTAAAACTTTCCCGACCCTCATTAGAAGAGTACCCTTCCCCCCGCTGTACCATTCACCTCATAAATTAGGGGCATGGGGGTGCTGAACTGTACATTAACAAACCGAAACATATGACTCCACTTGGAAGGTGTCGGGCCACACAGCACTTGTTTCTTTCTCCACTGCAAGGCAACAGCTGAATTCCTCCGTTCTAACCACATGATATTCACGCATCATTCTCAGTACTGGGGTAACACCCAGGACAAAAGCAAATTAAGACTTCTTCAGCTTTCTGTACATCAAATAACGACTTGCCTAGCAAACGTGCGATTGTGAGGCGCTCTGACACTTCCCAGGATGAATCTGTGCTTCTGGTGTCTTATTGAAGACTTCTTTGCTTGGCAGATTTTTTTTTTTTAAATAATTTTCTGTAATAAAATTTAACTTTTGGCCTGATGTTTGTCTGGATGAAGGGTTTCAGATGCCTAACAGATGTTGGAATTTTGGGATGTCTTTTAAATTAAATTATTATGTCGTGTTAAAACCAGAGCAACATCGGACATATAAACAATTTAGGCTCCTATGAAGTTTGCGTGTCCCTAATTCCATCTGTGTAGATAGTATACGTTTCATGTATAAAGTCTCTGAGAGAGAAATTCATTCATCAAGAGAAGTTTATGGGGAAAAAAAAAAATATTTTTCACTGCTGAGTTATTTATAGGATAAAGTTTTTTTCAGCAGAACTAATCTTTTATGAATAAGGAATCCCCAATTTTCTCCCACCCAATTTGTAATCGAGTCGTGTGTTCAAACACAAAATGAACCCGTGTGCTCTGTGTTGTTGTTAAGGCCACAGGTAGACAAATAAACATTTCAAAGCCGTTATCACCCCACAAGAGGCAGAGGAGACAGTCACAATGTCATTAGACGAATGTTAAGTATGGCTTTGTTTCATGGAGGGCTTTCTCCAGAATGAGGGCAGCTTGGCAAAGTGACCTGGCCTACGTGGTAAAGCGCATTAACTGGTTAAGTGCGTGGCTGTTTACTGCATTGCTGTTAAGTGCACCCAGAAAGAACAGATATCTGACAATCCCCATCTCCAGCGTCAAAATGTAGTACACCCTATGATTTGCCTTTTGTTTCACTGTCACTCTGGCAACACCCAACCAACACGCTGCTTTGTGAGGGTCTGAAGGATCTTTAGAAGGAGATTCACACACACACACACACATTGTAATTCAAATCAACAAATTGTGACGCCCCGCCACTGGGTATGAGCAGTCAGGAAGGATGATTCATGTGAGGAAAGGCAGCGATGACTCTGGGAAGCCGCGATCTGCCTCGTCTCATCGGCGGGGCATGTATCAAAACTGAGCATGATTAATAACCAGGCAATGGGAATAAATAAACCAAAACCCACTTTCCCCCTCATCTCTGCAGTTAACGTCTGCACTCGGGCCTGCCGATCAATAAATTAAAGACTCAATTTTTAATGGAGCGGTTATCTGAATTCCTGAGTGCTGATGCTGCAATTCCTGGACTCTGGAACTCGCATGGCAGGGACGAAAGGACGGTAAACCATTCAACAAAAACACTGCAGGTGGACAATGGACAGCCATTCCGGGCGTGTGTTTCCGTGATAAAGTTCCATGGCCACAGTGTTGCTGTGAGAACACCAGCGGGCTTAAACGTGCCTTGTTTGTCTCCCACTCTCCTCTCTCAAGAAAAACTTAACAATTGTATGAGAATTAATTGAAAGGAAGGTGTACCCTCACAAATTGATTTCGACCTTCATATACAAAAGTATGACTATGTAATATATAAAAGCGGGCTAAAGGAATGTATGGGCTTGAAAGGAGAGTGGGAAGGACAATATAAGAACTAAGTTTCACGTCTACAATGACTCTGTCTCCAGAGAAGGCCTCTACAAAACGTTTGACTGACAGAAGTGCAGCTGAACACAATTTAAAAAAAAGAAATGTGTGAATCAATTAACTAATTAATTATTCAGCTGAATGTTATTTCATTTGAGAACATTATTTGTTGACATTTTGTTGAATAAGGACACTTGATGTCCTGTTTTCCCCATTCTTTGTGACACCCCTGTGTCGGAATATGAGATGCGATGATCCATGCATATCTGATGACATAACTGATATGCATCCTAACTTAAAGCCTCCTTGCTGGGGTGATCCTGAAGAGTTGAATTAGCTTGAGAACTCAAATGTCCGTTTCTGTTCGTGATGCATGCAGCGTTGCTCTACTTTCCCCAGTTGAATTGACATAATTAGACTGACTCCGTGGTATCGCCGCGATGGACTGTAACATCCACGCATATTACTTATTTTTCTTTTGTATGCTGCCATAGTTTAATCCAGCTGAGGCTTCAGAATGCCACACAACACTAAACGCTGAATTCATATACACCCCCCTCCCCTTGATTGTCATCTGGTAACCACATTTTGCTATTCTTGAATCTTTCTCCTTCCCTTCTCCCTGGAGTGGGAGAGAAAAGAGCTGTTGCCAATCCGAAGAGTGGAATCACCTCCCGTGTAGTCCTGGCAGCAAAAACCAAGAACCAAGAATTAACCACCTGTATTGGCCATCCCTCCAACCTGCTGAAGCTGCTGAGATATCAACTCCGTTCCTCACTGATTCCTTACATTATTATTAGAATTTATCTCTCAAAAGCCTTTGGGGTCAGGGAATAAAGTTAAAGTTGTTTGTTCTTTTTTGTGCTCCAGTTTTCTCCAACGGTCCAGACTGCAAAACCGCTCTGTGAGCGTGTATGTCTGTCTCCTGCCCTGCGATGGACTGGCGTTCCATCATAGGTTTTCTACACCCTAGGTCCGCGGGTTTGCTCGCCATGAGCCCGAAGGATCGGGAGCAGAATCAGAACCAGAAGCAGATTTTGCATGTGTACATGTCTGAGACAAAGAGGTGCCAGCAAAATGTCTACCGGGAGAGCTTGCACTTTTCACTCCACACATACTAAACCCAGAGTGTGAACCCCTGAACCCTGGTGCTGTGAATCATCAACCTCTAAACTACCTGTCATTCATTTGTACTGAAGTCACATGTTAAATGTTGTTTGATACTGTAGGGGTCCGAACAGTATTGAAGGCACTGGGACTGATTATAGACAAAAGGCATGGGTACATTCCTTCTCCGTCTAAATCTCTCTCTCTCTCTCTCTCTCTCTCTCTCTCTCACATCCGGTTTCCTTCTTCCGTATTACCTCTAAAACACAACAGGTGTTTTAACAATGTACTTATCCCTTCCACACTGCGACAATACAATAAATGTTTAGTGCAATTAATATCATATTGACTATTTGAACTCTGTAGGAGGATTGAATTGTAAAAATCTAAAAGTATTTTTTAGAGGGCTCTTATCCTGTACTTTACAATCATATACCACAGTACACTGAGTGATTAAGCTTATAGGGGGGCTGGTCCCACAGTATACAATACAGCAATACGGTACACAGTACATTAGACAGCTGCAATCTGCCTTGTTTGGAGAGCTATGCCCCCCTGCTGATGTCAGATCTCACCAGGCTGCTCTATTACCAGGAGGTGCTGCCTCAGCGCAACCTGTTTGTAAATTTACAGAAATTCTGTCCTGTCGCTTTAGATTTTGCTTTTCTTTATTCTTTCGTTAAACACAATTTTAATCACAGGCTTCAATAGGCTACAGCACTGCAGCTGAATAATCATTAAGCTGGGAATACAAACAAACAAACAGCTCAGCTTCTTAACACAAATGATTTATTTAAAAATAAACAAATAAATAAATACACGAAAAAAATCGTATACATCATCATGCATGCAACTGCTGAGCCCCAGGACAGACTGACCAACATGCTAGATGAACTGCTTCAATTTCCCATCAATCAAATTACAGTTTATTGTTGGGCTGAGCAACCGGCGGCAACATAAACCTGAGAACTGTCAGCTATGAAACATTGCATTTCTCCTGCCGTACTCTAACACAGGTACAGCATAGGAAAAAAAAAAGAAATTCACATCACTGATGACCTAAATATCCCCTCATTTAACCAGACCATTTTCTGTGCAGAGCTGTGCTCTTATTTTGGGTTAGTGATGACATTATGCTGCAAAAATCTTACTGAACTACAATGGGTTAATTTCTTATTTCTAACATGATGGTTAAAAAAATATATTATTATTTCTTTAAGGAAATTACCCTCAATACTATGAGTAAACAATATCAGTTTCTCATTTATGTTTTAGTAAGGACCCAAGGATTGCAAGTCATTTGAGTGACTTTGTTGACTTGACTGCTGAAAGCAAGTGGAATCTTAGCAATGAATAAAATTAAATATTGCTTTAAAAAAATGTGCATATCATGGTCATAGAATTCCAATGTTCTAGTAAATAAATGATACCTTATTGGTGGTCCAAACTTCGAACAAAGAGGACTCAGAGGCTGCAGGGTCCACATGAAATAGTCTTTCTCTCTTTCGTTAAAGGTCAACCCTGTGTTCGGCCACACAATGATAAACTGTATCGTTTCACCAAACTATTATAGGTCTGAATGACCCTTTTGGAACTTTTGGACACCCCGTGGCTGTCAAAGGTTACGTCAAAGACATAGGCAAAAAGGACTGTGAAGGGATGTCACCTAATCAAAACAGCTCACCTTTATGAAGAAACCTCTCAGTTTACCATCATGGAAAGATAAAGTCCATTTGGAGATCTTCAACAGCAGATTTCGGAACGGCCTCTCTACATTGACTGACATTTGTTTAAACCAAACATTTCACGAAATGGAGGAGGTAGACACTTTGCTGTATGTCCTGACAGAAATAAAACCTCTCCTTAAAAGGGAGACGATTTAATTTATAATCGCTAGGTCAGTACCTTCAACTTATGTGGCAGCACAAAAACAACAACAACAAGAAACATCAGAACAACGATACTTGTTGCAGAACGATCATAGGTAGTGAGGAAACATCCACGTAAAAGATTTTCAATTGACCACAACAATGACACAGACATGTTGCAAAAACAAACGTTTATCCCTTGAATGTTGTAGCGTTGATCAAAGTTGATCCCATTCTCCAGAAGGGAAAGCAATGTATTTCCGCCACTTCCTGTAGAGTCAACCAACCTGGCTGATTGTAGTGCAGTCCAACATTTCTGACGTCAACCGAACCAGCTGATTGTAGTGCACTCCAACATTTCTGACGTCAACCGACCCAGCTGATTGTAGTGCAGTCCAACATTTCTGACGTCAACCGACTCAGCTGATTGTAGTGCACTCCAACATTTCTGACGTCAACCGACCCAGCTGATTGTAGTGCAGTCCAACATTTCTGACGTCAACCGACTCAGCTGATTGTAGTGCAGTCCTATGTTTCTGACCTCCCAAGGACTTGATTATGTCGAAGAATGACATGTCTTTCCACCACGCGCTTTCACAAGGTTCTCCATATTTTTTTATTTTGTACAGCATGGCATTCAAACTCTCCAAGTTTCATATGCAGTCCGTTTGTTACACTCCTGCCATGGTGCTACAGGTCTCACGAAATGGCACACAAGTGCGCGAAACGATGAGGTCAGGCCGGTTGTCTGTTCAGTTGCAGCAGAAAGGAGACAGACTTTCTCCCAACCGAAATCCCATGGACCAGTTCACCAGGAAAAATGAATAAATCCACAAACGTTATCATTTTTTTTCCTCCCCCATTAATTATCCGTGTTTTCTTTCTCGTGTCTTCGTTTTGCAAAAAAAATAATAAAAAATAAAAATTCAAATAAATCCAGACAGAGACAACGCAGTTAATCTTTGCAGCGGAACAAAAGCAGAACTTTCTTAATTTACCCCTTCCTCCATCAAGCCATCTCTGGTCTATCTGGGAAAATGAGTGCCGCATTATAATTAGCCGTTGTCAGAATGCGTATGACATGTACTGCCTGCTAAATGTCATTAGCGCCAAATGTTTTTCTTCTGTTTCTTTTTTTCCCCCCATCTACTTGGTATTCAAGCAAAAAATAATTATCGTTTGCGGAGAACTCCCATCAGTATGCGTAGATAGCAGTAATGGGTTCAACGCCTCATATTTGATGAATTTTTTTCCCGATACAAACCGTGGAGAAATTCGCTGAACGTCCACGATGAGGTCTTTGTGTTGAAGCACGAAGAAACTCAAGCGCTTGTCCCTTTTTTTTTTTGTAACCTGGACTGAACGCTTTCTGCTCCAAAACAAAGTGCTTTGCGAGAAGGACGAGCCTTAATTCTCCACTGCGAGGCTTGGCTCCTGATCCACAAAAAAAGCACAAAGCCTATTTGCATCCCTACATTCAAATGAGCTCCATTGTTAGACGGCCGTCTAATTAGCTGCACTGTCTGTGCCAGGGTTGTAGTCTCGTTTGTCTGCCGCGCTGATTTAAAGGCACCATTGTCCTCTAGTAGCTAGCATTAATTATTTCCAGAGGAAAAAAAAACAATTCGGATGAGCTCTTAGTTTATTTCCCCTCGCAGTTTGTTGGCTAATTTACACCAGGTTCCTGCTGCTCCTTGCCAAAGCTACCCTCTTTGTCTCGCCTTTGAAATTTACAAAATCTTACAAGAAATCAATACTTAATTGATTATTCACTTTTCCGCAGCTTCAAACGGCCCCGCTCGCATCAGATCCCAAATTCCTCCCCCCCAACAGGAGGTCGGCTGGTGGCGGGGAGCTACGATCATCGGCAGCCAGACGGCCCCCCAACAGAAGCGCAGTGGTGCGCAGTGCCAGCGCGCCGGCAGGAGAGCCGAGGTGGTCCAGTCAAGCAGGGAGAGGTTCCCACGTGAGCCTTATCCGTCTGGGCCATGCTGAGACAGCGGGCATCAATGGGGGAGGGAGGTGGCAATGGCGGGGGGTGGTGTGGGTGCCTAATGAACACCGAGAGGAGAGAAAAAGGCCACTACTGCACAGAAGTCCTTCTGTTTTTTGATATATTTTTTGGGACCCAGGCTGACCTGGGGGGGGGGGGTGGGTGGGGGCACTGCCTGGGCCCCTGGAGGTACTTCCAGGAGCCCCAGTAGCACGTTCCTCAGGCAGGGAGCAGGTATGACAAGTGCACAACACGTCAGCAGGTTTGGGGGAGCGCGGGAAGAGAGAGAGAGAGAGAGAGAGAGAAAGAGAGAGAGAGAGAGAGAGAGAGAGAGTGAGAGAGAGAGAGACAGATGGCGAATCTGGCACGGTTCCATTGCCGGGGAAATGAATAAACGCCGCTGAATAACTGTACTGCCATTGATCCTGCCACTTGTTGCCACAATGGCAAGAGGGCGGCGGCGCTCCGTCGACAGGGGAACCCCTCGGCAACCTTTGGCATGTTACGGCGCTGAGCAGTGGAAAAGCTGGGTGAAGGACCACGCTCAAACACGTCACGGGGAATGCTTAATGGCTGTGGAAAGGGAGGGGAGTAATGGCCTAATGATGAGTGGAAACCGTGTATTGGTGGTGGGGGGGGGTGTAGCTAGGTGCCCCATATTAACACAAACTAGCGTACATGGCCTCTCTCCCCTTCCAAATGTGTGCCGCCAAAACAGAGCCTTCCGGGATTCTGATGCTCAGAGACCCGGGATTTCCTGGAGGTGACACGCCACTGACGAAACTACAAACGAGGCTCGTAGGAAACCCAGGCGAGGAGCGTGTTCCGTCTTAGAGGAAGAGAAGTCGGTCCCCCGATGCCTTTTTTTTGGAGGGGGGGAAAGGCAGCCAAAGTCAAAGCAGATTGTTCAATAAACGCCTCACACTCTGGATAAAGGGAGACATTATGGGAAGCCCAGGGGGGCCGTTGGAAATCAAATACAATGTTTGAAGTAGAACAATTTGAGGTACATTACAGAAAAAAAAGCAATTTGAATTGCCAATGAGGCGGTGCATATCTGCATGTTAATTAGGGTCGTGTCAGGCTCCAGACTTCAGTCTGCTGCTGATGGGAAGGAATGTGCTTGTAGCTCTGCTGGGAGACGGCTTTTCAGAATAAATTACCGGCTTTATTTCTGCCGCTTATTTTCTGCAAACAAACACCAAAAATACCATCATAACCTGCGTTAGAATTTTAAATTATTGATTGACAAAGTGCTCGTTTGAGGATCTAATTAGATGGGACTTGGACAAAACTGATATTGCGATAGATTGGCTCAAAGCTTGCAGTCAGATCGAGCTTGGGCAGCAGTTTATCTTTCTTAAAGCAACCTGGATATTTAAAAAAACAACAAAAAACAACAAAAGTGATTAGAGGGGTGACACTAATTGATCCAAACTAGCCAGTACCATGGAATGGTTTTTTTTTTTTCTAGGGAAATGGACAATGAAATCCCAGCCATGAAAAAGGTAGGTTTCTTTTATAGAAAAAGATGCTGTTGCAACGGACGTCTGCATGGCCACTATTCCATGGAGTTCATTAGTCTACTGATTTTATACGGTGCATTTACTATGGAAATGTATTTTATGAATGAAAATAAAAAATTAAAAAGTGTAATACATTTTTGAATGACTTTGCCTGAAATGATTTGTGTAATTCTGTTTTTTGGATAATTTTTTTTTAAATGTATGTCTGACATAGATGTGTGCACGTAAAGTATGGACTGCCCTTAGTTAACAAATGCACAGATTCCATACATGACAAAATGAAACAACTTGAACTAATCAGCCCTGAAGTGCTTGTCTTACTTACACTGTGATTATCCTACCGCAGAAAGCACATGCTGCAATTAGAGATTTAAAAAAATTATATTTCACGAGACTGCATGAGTCAAGCTTTCAATGCCAAACTCTAAAGTCATGAATATTATAACATCTTTCCACATAATTTCTGATGTTCCAAAAAAAAAACAAAATGTTCTATGGAAATTGTTCAGTGTCACTGGAATGCCACAATATTAAAATATTTATCATTGCCATACAATAATTAATGCATCATCCTGTTCAAATTAGTGTCGGTTCTTTGCAACAAATCACATCATCACACTGTAGGATGTACCGATATCTTCCCCTATTCCTTTAACTTCGTAAGTCTGTCACGATCCTACCCAAATGTGTTTGAGTGATTGACAGTTTTTTTTTTTTTTTCCCCTCCTGGGATTCTCTTTGACGTTGAAACAAATCTATGAAAGTTCAGTATTCACTAACACAGTGCATGTTCATTTGGGGACAGGATGTACTAGCGTGCCGTTTACGATGGTGAGGTATTCGTGTGTCATTTACAATAGTGATGAGACCATATTACTTACATTAGTGAGGTACTAGCGGGCTGCTTATAATAGTGACAAGACCATCATGTTATTTACAATGATCAGCAGAGGTCACCGATGAAAATGTGTACAGCTGACGTCTATGGTTTTGGTCTCAGCACCTCCACACAACAGTGCCGCACCGTGCTGTCCAGGCACGCATAAGTATCAGCCATTTGCCTCTGTGTTGATATTCAGAGGACGAGGAATTGAACATTACAGCAATGGGTTTCTTTATTGGTGGGGTCATTAGGAAGGGTATTAATTCTGCCCCCCCATTGTAATACGGCACAGGACACGGCAGCATGGCCAAGTCTGCTGTGAGCCTCTCGCACGTGGAGTGCTCGCTTACCTTCTAATGCATATGCACTCTCTCCGACCAAGCAGGACAATATTTATGAGACCTGTTCAACGTGCATATCATTATCATCTATTCAGGGAAATAACATCTGAAAGCGGTGGCAATTATGATATTGCCTGATTTATGTGTATAATAGTTTAAGAAATGCCCTTTGGGTAAAAGGTTGTAAAAAAAAAAAATTGTTTTAGGAGATTAATTAATGCGCCGACACAAGTCTTATCCACTTCATGGCGGCAGTCCTTTGTTTGACCATCAAATGCAAACAGTGACCTCAGTGGACCGAACTGTTGACCTTGCAGCCAACAACAGAAATGTGAAGATACAGCACTCAGGGGTTAATCTTTAAGAAGAAGAGCAGGAGAAAGAGGAGGATGGGATCCCGTGCATGGATCGGATTTACCATGAATGACACATGTCACAGCATGATCTTTATTTCTCTGATTCAGAATTGAAGTAGGGTTTTTTATGAAAACTTTAAACTGTGCACAATGCACACAACTTTTTATTTTACATTCTGACGAGGCTGGAAACAGCAAATCCAGATTTGATGCAAAGTCACAAAAAAGGTCAAATTTACTGCTTTAAAAAAACACTTAAGAAATAAGCATTTCTGCTTATAAGTGAAATCACACTTTTTGTCATTAGGTTACAGCTTCTAAATTAATCAGTGAGAACCGAACATATCGTACTAAAGGAAAAGGCTCACATACAAAAGATGAGAAAACATTTTTAACAACGTCTTAAAACTGCACACCACTTCACAACATGTCTTTCATACACACCTTATTTGCCTGAGTATTAAACTGAAGTCAAATAAATATCATTCCTTTTCACTGGCCTGTATAGTAGCGGCGTACTAAGGGGTATTTACGATGGAGGAGAATGGGAGAGCCGTGCTATTTTGTTAAAGTCTCCTATTTAGAATGTCTAGTGTGTGATGTCTAGGGAAAGCTGAGTAGTTCGCTTGGAGTTAACTTTTCTGGTCATGCTCTCCTCAAATGTGCACAACCATTCATTATTGTGTGCATTTCCATCGCATGATTTATGTGATTTATGATTTATGCATGTGAACAATTTTAAAAAGAGCCGACAACAAACAAGGTTTCATTGGCGACGATATATGGTGATTTGCTGATATTAAATGATTATTCTCATATGTAAATTGGGTACTTCAGTGCATCAAAGCACTTAGGTTGTGCAGACCCATGATCATTTCAATAATGCTTAATAATAATGCTTTCAATAATAATGTCCCTTCTTATGTGAAGTTAATACTTAATTTTTGCTTAGTTAATATAACAGCGCTGCTATAAAGGGGAGTGAGAACTTAACCAGACATTGACGTAGAATAACGAAAATGAGTCTGCCCAGACAAAGCTTGCCTGACCAAGCCACACAGAAAAGGTTTCTAACCACCGCTGGAGCACAGTCAAATCCAAAAAATAAAGCATTTCAAAGATCCGATTTTAAAAAGCCCCCCCAACGATCGTTTTCTTAATTTCCCGTCCATATCACCACGGTGACAAACTGCCATTGCGTTCACTAGCAGACCCGAAGGGCACTGGAAAATTACGTCAGTGACTTACTTTGACCAACTTGACCCTGACACTGAATATAAAGTGGCTCTCACACAAGTAAACAGCGTGACATGATTATTTTATATATGTATTTTTGTGTTTGCCTGTTTGCGTGCTTGCATGCATGGGTGCATGTGTGTGTGTGCGTGTGAATAATACAGTTAAGTTATGAACTCAAATTACGGCTGAGCCTAATTGCAGACTAAACAGGCAGAATTGGTCAGTGAATGCTGGTTTAAAGCAAAGTATTTCATCCAGCTACGAAGCTACAAGTCCACAGTGTTCTCTTACCTATAGGTCCCCTGGCCTATCTTTGCCTCCATAACAGCTGCTTTCAAGACTCTGTAACTCTGTTTTATAGTGTATAACCGTGATATCGTCACTTAAACCGTCACGCAAATGTTGATTCAATAGGTTTGATTTTAAAGGTAATGATTGCTTCCTAGCTTGATTAAACCATATTGGTATTGATTAAAATGTTATAAAGAGCTCCAGAGCGCTGCAGAATCTCAATCAGCCTGATTGGAGTGTCTGCTTTCCCCCTAGCACCAATCAAATTGCCCTTCCTCTTCAATCAATGAAACGACATCCAGTATATTAACTTGATCTGGGATTGGTCTGGAAAACTAAATAATAAAGAAATAAAGAAAAATAAAGCATGCTTTGAATGAACTCCTCTGCAATTTGCCAGTTGGGATGAAATATAAAAATATAATAATATCACACAAACGACCAATCCAAAAAAAAAAAGAGCTGGAATTAAATAAGGAAAAAAATGTTGAATATCTGGTAGTGTCATGATGCATACTCCCGATAACAGAACTTGGGATGTCCAGGAAAAACTGACACTGGCATTCTTGTGTGAGGGTCAGGGCACAACATTTTGGGCACAAATTAAAATGTTTTACACCTGTGCTTCACTGCATGTTTCCTACGTTTTTTTTTTTTTTTTTTTATAAATTAATTTATTTATTTCTGGCCAATGATTGATACAGGAATGTAAAATGTTTAAATAAAACCTCTTTTTTTCCCAAATCTTGGGTATAAAATTTGTTTAAGGGTGCTGCTGGGGAGGCTAACTGTTTTATCAAATAATCATTTGGCTCCAGGGTATTAAAGGAGAGCTGCTGTGTCAGGCCGAATACTTTCATCTGAAGTGAATTTAGCCAGCGCAATGCAATTTCACAAACCAAATAATCCAGCTGTTTAAAGTTAAAGTTCCAAGGTAACCATGGCGCCCCTTGCCTGGAATACAGACCGTAACATGTGGAATAAGTTTAGATGTGTTACTCTAAACATTCCCAGTGCCTTTGCTTTTAAGGAGCTTCGACACTAAAGCTTTTCTTTTATCAGGTAAACAGGATACAGGTCACTGGTAAAACAGTATATACAGGTCAGAAATGCTTGTTCTTCGGGGGGAATCTAAAGTCGGAAGCAACATCCTGCAACTTATTTAGGGAGTATCTCGCACAAAATCACATTAATTGCGAGGAGAATTATATTTACACAAGAACATCACTGTTTCCTTAGAAATAGGACAATCAGATACTGGAAGTATCCATTACACTCCTCTGCAGACAGTCAATTTGTCACGTTTGGGAGCACTGCAATGCAATGCTTTATTTGGTCACTCATTGAAACTATATAAAACAATGCAAAAATAAACTGTAAGCAAATCTATAAGCCCCCTTATAAATGATTTATAAATTAGCATGTAAATAAACAACTGCAGCTGTCATGGAGCCTTTCAATTCACAAAACGCATGTTCTGTGCACACGTGTAAGCGCCTGGGGTCTCATGCAGTGGGAGCCATGCACATCTTACTGCTGACGTTCCACAGACAGAAAAGCTGCCGGGACCGGTTAACCAAAGGTGAGGCTCCATGTTTACCTTGACTGTGACACACAGCGTACCCTCTGGAAATACAGTCACTATTTAACTCTGTGAAAGTTTGCATGCCTCGTAAGAATTATTTATCATTTACCGGCAACTTGGAGACTGAAATTCTAAACTTGGAAACATGTCTGTGGAGTTTTAGATTTATTTTTATTTTTTAGTAAACTTGATTGGCGCACTGTACTGTCAGTAGCATGTCAAAGCAGTTAAGGCCGGTAAATGCTGAAATGTCATGTGACACCTACAGTAGTGACTAAACAGACTGTATCGCTCCCCAGTAGTCTCGCTGCTGATTCCCATGGTAGGGTTTTCACTTGACAGTGTTCAGGTTTATGCAACTGCCACCCTTTTCCTTTTGTATCAGTTTCAAACAACTGCTGCTAAACGTTTGATGATGAGAAGTTGTAGACATCAGAAAAGAAAAAAAAAATCTTGTAGAGGAAAAAAAAAGAAATAGGAAAAAAACAGCAAGAAAACTAAAGGATAAAAGACGTGTCTCAACCAATATCTGAAAAAAAAAAACATTAACACAAAACGCACAATTTGCAGAGTTGGTCTTACTTGACTAGCATATTTCCAAGTGCAGTTGATGAACCACTTGAGAAACAGCTGTTGTTACACTGTCAGAAGCTGCAGTATACTGTAATGCAATCTCCTCACCTCGCTGAATTGGACGGGGGGAGATCACCATGTCCTGTATGAACGCTGTGCCATATCCCATAATCTGGTGATGAATGGGTCTTGGTGATCAGTATCCTCATTAAATAAGATGTAAATGAGGAGGAGGGTGAGTAAAAACCTCCCGGCACTGCAGGGATGTAATATACAGCAATAGTCATAAAACAGCAGCGTGACAGTGCTCCAAGGCACATTCGCCGGCCTTGGAAACCCGTCAAAATGAAGCACCCAGGAAATTATGTCTGGAGAGGGGGGAAATGGTAACAGAGGCCGGGAAGGCATAAAGATTCAGGCAGAACACAAGATTGCTCTAAGTCGCCAAAAATTATGTCGATTTGTGTGTAAAATTGCATGAGCACAAAAAAAAGAGATGTTGGCTACTTAGTACTGTGCAAAAGTATTTTTTCATACATGTAGTCTGTTGTTTGTTTCTTGTCTTCTGTATTAGTGTGACAGTTGAAAAAATACATTTTTAGTTCAAATATTCTTTTTTCTGAGAACAAGGAGTTCTACAACAGATGGAATGGCCCTCACAATGCTCTGATCTCAACATCATTGAGGCTGTCTGGTATTACCTGTACAGACAGAAGCAAGTGAGACAGCCAGAGTCTGTAGAAGAACTGTGGAAAGTTCTCCAAGATGCTTGGAATAATCTACCTGCTGATTGTCTTATAAAACTGCACGACAGAGTACCTAAGAGAATTGATGCAGCTTTAGAGGCAAAAAAGTTTTTGTTTTCTTTTACTGCCCTTTATAGTATTTATTTTAAATTTCATTTTTATTATTTTTGGAAGCCTTCACTTCACAGAATTTTGAACAACAAATAGAATGTGTGGGAACTAGGAATTGTTTTGGTATTTTCTATAACATTGTTTGAAATCATGGCCCATTTGAAGGAGTTTAGGATATTGCTGTTCCTGGTTTTTATCCTAAAATAAAAATTATTGTTACACAGAGTTTAAGCACATAAACACAGAAAAAAAAATTTTTTTTTGCTTATTTTATAGATTTTAACTGTAACATTTTTAACTGTATTTAAAATCATTTTAAGGATATTTTTTGGATAAATACCAATGTAATGTACTCGCAAACATGGGGTTGATATCTAAAACTGAATGTAAAATGCTTTCATCCGAAACACCCTGAGTTAGAGTCCTGTCATAACAATCATAGGCGAGTCTGTGAATAAGGTCTTTGTAACCAGCACCATGGCAACGGACGGCATGCGCATGGACAGAGTAGACACGCACCAGACAGAAGATATGCGAGAGGTCAGATTAACAAATGTAGCAGAGACAAAGATCATTTAATAAAGATCTCTGGCATTGACTTTAATAAAGATGATATATCAAAAATAAAACAACAAATGACTACATCCAACACTTCTATTAACAGTTTTTTGTTGGATGTTTATGCAGGGTTTTGCACAGAAATATCATATCTTTGTCATGTCTTCCATGCTAACGTATCTAATCTTACAGTACAGAAAACTCTTTTAGCCCTGAAAACTCGGAGCACCAATGTGGAAAAAATTTACTTTTGTACGAGCTTTAATCTTAGCTGAGAAAAAAAAATGAGCGCTCTGTGAACTAAATTGGAGAACATGCAGTACTCAGGAAAGATCTTCCTCTTGAGGTGGAAGAAATGTTACATTGGCAGAAAAAGCTTCCAAAAAAAATAAGCGATCTGCAAGGCAATTGTAGAAATATGTGAGAAACTGTAACTCTATGCAAAATTAATGAAATACACTATACGGACAAAAGTATTGGGACACCTAAAAATTAAACCCTACAGGAGCTTTTATGACATCCCATTCTAAATCCATAGGCATTAATATCCCTTTTGCAGCTATAACAGCTTCCACTCTTCTGGGAAGGCTTTCTACAAGATTTTGGAGTGTGTCTGTTGGAATTTTTGC
>JAOYSI010000016.1:926148-937438 GCA_025775065.1 Hiodon alosoides | reverse complement strand
ATATATTCAGAGCATGCACTGAGGTTGTTACCTCATGTAACTCTCATGTAAAGAATAATAAAACATATTAATTAAGGAGGCTTTTCTGGAATTCTATATACTGTAATAATGGTAAATTATAGTGTTCAACTATGAAAACAAGGCAAAAAAATTAAAAAAAATTATTTGATTGACACGTTACTCTGCATATGCATTTTATATTGTTTCTGCTGTTGTTACGTTTCCTGTCCAACAGAGTTTTATATGGTTAATCTCAAGTGTTGTTAAAACCACAGCTTCAGGCCAATTAAGGACAATGGATTAACTTGTAAACAGTCAATGCTGCAAATTATAACTGGCTAGCAATGTGTAGTGGCTAGCTAACATACAGCCAGGGTACCTAAAACCTAATGGACTTATAACAAATTACTAATTAGTAAACAAGTAATTTTGGGCTGCGTTATAACCAGTGTCTAGTAATTAGCAACTGTTTGAAAGAACCTTCATTAAAAAAAGTAAGCATTGGTACACACACTATTTTAAATGGCAGATGGCACCTGCATTTTAACCTGGCATTAAAGATGTTAGAGGAAGACTGTGCACTGTTTTCCGTCAGCATGCCCGATCGCGGCCATCCAGATTTATTCAATCCCTGGACATTAAGCAATTTCTTTGGGACATAACAGGCTTTGGCTCTCCTGGGGTTTGTCCTCAGAAAGATGGCCACTTCTTCACATTACCCAGTCAGGTATGATGACACCTTCCATCCCTGCAGCCAACCAGGGATAAATAATAAATGAAAGTGGTATTTGAGCCTTCAAATCATCCTAGGGGTCGGGATCCTTCCTTTTGGTGAACTTTGTAAGATGTGTAGACCCGACTCCAATGCTAAAGGTCAGGGTTTCAGACAGGCACCACATTTTGGCTTGCAAGCACGGTAGTTTATAAACATCCACCCAACATGTCATTGAGGCACTTTTCATGGTTTAAGACTCTCTTTCCCTCCATGCGGGGGCATGGGTGTGTGAGGGGAGCCTGAAAACACATGGAGGAAAAGTTAGCATTCTTTGTGAGCATAAATCTGCAGCTAAGCTGGTATTTTGTATTGATTTTTCCCGAAGCCTGTAATCTTGAAAAGCTTGTAACAGAAGATGAGGTAAATATCATTTTTATTTGCTCAAATAGGTTTAGATTGGATTGAGATGAAAAAAGTAGGGACAGGCAAATCTAGACTGAAAGCAGCAATTTCAGATAATTGTTTTCAGGCGTAACTAGAATGGATGACCTCTTCTATGAAATTGTCTGATGAAAAGAAGCGGTAGTTTTATTCAACTAATTAAGAACTATAGAAAACACAATGGAAGATTTGAAGGTCCGTACCTATATTTGGAGTATTATATGTTGTATTAATCTTGATAAAAATTTTATCAAATTGTTTTCTTTTCATTCATTCCAAGTTCCTTCCAGTGTATTCAAATGATGAGATTAGGTCAAATGAAAAATACTCAGAACAAATCAACAACCAAAAAACAATGTCTGTCTGTATCTATATGTATGGCGTGCATGTGTGTGTGTGTGTCTGTGTGTGTGTGTGTGTGTGTGTGTGTGTGTGTGTGTGTTTATGACTCTTATGTCTGAATGTGCAAAGATTGTTTGTATTTGTTCTACACAACTACACGAGAATTTAAAAGAGAAAGAAAAAAAAAAAGAAGAACCCAGAGCAAAGCTTCCAACACTCTCTTGGTCTCACACTTCAAACGTTCTTCCTGTTATTTCCTCTCTAGATCAGTGACTGCGAATTGCTTTACCTGTCAAACTGCAGCGTATCCCTCGGCTAAGCGCCGCATCGCTTGTTTTTGCTTTTCCGTTCCTCCACGTAAATGCCGTCTGCTTTGGCTTCCTTTGATTAGTTGACTTCAGACGTTTGCCATCTATTTCTAACGCTGTGGTTAAATTAAATGGGAGCTAATGGGGCACCTTAAGGAGAAAAGCCTTCCCATGGTTGTCGATGCACGTGTCTTCAGCTACCACCTATGTCTGCTCGCTTTTTCCCGCGAAAATGAAGCTGCTGCCGTTTACCAGTGATCTAACGTTTATTTTACAGTGCTGTACCAAGGCAATACAATGATACATGCTAACTTTAGCAACGTAATAAGGAAATCCTCTTTAGCTGTGGATCTTATTTTAAAAAGATATTGATTAGATATTGGGGTTTTTGGGACAGGACGTAAAGAAGTGATGTGATTTGCATCTTATTTTACTGATTTTATTCCCCTAAAATGCTGATAATACGGACCCAAAGCATCCCATGAGAATTGTGGGTCACACAAGAGCAGACTCCCTCTTAGTCCTTTGTTTTCATTAAAGCCACGGTATTTTTGTAAATGCTTATTAGCTGAGGTCAACTAATTAGTTGTACACTTAATTAAGGTCATGGTTGTAATCACTTTTCCTATAGTGCTTTGGATGTGATCGCGCTGAGTACTACTGTTCGATCCATTTCACCATCCGTCTTTAAGATGTAATGAACATAGCAAGGCTTTAAGTTTGAATGGAAAAAAAAGAGGACCCCACACAGTCGCTCACTAGATCATAATTGCCTTGTGGATAGGGAAGTTAATCCTTTGACATACACATAAAAAACACCTCTTCACGTTTTATCCTTTGCAGAAGAACTGAAATAATTCATCATAATACACAATTCCGTAGATGCAATTCAAAATAACTCAATCACTTCGGTTCATAATTTCCAACTTAACCATAAGTTCATTCAATGGACTTCTATACTTTTTCAAATAATTTCATATTTCCTGGGACTATTGCCCACCGTGAAAACAGAATGTTTATTTGTGTATTTACCGTTTACTAACCATCATTGGAAATCCTACAGTTTTGGGATTTGACACAGGGCAATGAGAAGTGAAGAGTCAGCTCCTTCGTTTGTCCATTTCGGCCTCTGCCAAGCCAAAGAAGGATTTCACACTTGTCACAGTTTTCTGCTCTCAAACACCTGTTGTTTCTGAGTACAGCATGAACTCCGGGGATATCTTTTGTTGTTAAAAATTCTCTTAAAGATTATGTACTTTGGAAAAGATTTTCTCCAGCCCAGATTGTATTACTGCCAGAACCTCTTTTAAGTTGCATCGAAAACCCGGTTTATATTCCCACAGATGTCTAACAAGCAGTGGATATGGTGCGGGATTATAGACAGGGAAAAATCAATAGACTGCTGTCTCAGAGGCATCGATATAGATTATGAATCACAGCTAGGAAGTAGTTTGTGATCACTGGTGCCAGTAGTTCTGAAGAATGGTGTGAGAGGTGGCTTAGCCTCCTTTAATGGACTGCGTGGTTGGAGAAGCACAACAGGTGCTGGTCTTTTGCAGGGCGGTGCAATTTGATAACAACAACAACGTCATACAACACATATGAGTGAAACGATCCAAGATTTGTCAGTGTGTGTTTCCTGTGTTTTTCACGATGACTTGTGTGTTGAACAGAAATTTCCCCCGAATTCATGGAATCTTTCAGGTGCCGTATCTTTCTTTGCTGTATCTTCTTACAATTTGTGGGCCCACGCCTGTTGGTCCAGGCCTGCACTTATGGGTGGGAAGGTATCACCTTCATGACTAAGTGTCCACACCTCACCACATGTTTGTATTCATACACTGCCGTTGGTCATCCCGCCGAGGCTACGTAACGGCAGATAGGTGAGGCCTAAACCGGAGGAAATTTTCTACCGGGTGTATCAGCATTTGATCCCGAGTCCATTACTATTGGCTTGTGTCTACGTCCCAGAGAAGGCCCATCTATCATGGCTGAAAGGCATGGGTTACTGAAAGACAAACTAGACATGACATCTTCCTTACCCAGGAACATGGCAGCAGCAGCAGCAGCCAACAGCGAGGTGCCCCATGGCTCGTTATCTGAAAGATTGCTATTGAATAACTGTCAAAGGTTACATTGCCAGGGGTTGCCCTTTTGATCATGTAAGTAAGGAGGCTAGAATAAGGTCACTGCTACAAACCTCAGAAGAAAACATGCAGAGACAGACACTGACTGCACGTTTACAGGCCTGTATATGCTGACATAGCTGGACGGAAATGCAAACAATGAATGCAAAGAATGCTGTTATAAAAGGCCGCTTTTTTTATTGTTATCATTGGATATGATACTGTCTTGGAATCTAACTTTCACATTTGATTACATGAACATTTAACAGATATTTGTTTAAATTAAGACTAAAGCCAGTAAACAAAAACCTTGACAAACCCTCCGGCCACAATGAGCTACAATGGCAACCCTCAATCTTTTTTTTTTTTTTTTACTTTGTGATCCTGACACATTGTCAAGGGCTGCCAAGGCATAGGACACTGGGAACAGTTGACCTGTCAGTCTACATCAGAGATTTCCGCCGTGTCCCAGCCTCTTTCCTTTCCTCCACCATTTCGACATGGAGCGAAGGCGCCAATTGGCACTGATCCTCTCACTCGGGCTGTGCAGCCTGCAGAGTGTGAAAGAGATGAATGGCTTGAAGGCGACTGCGTCTACATCCCGACAGTCGATCCCTCGTCTGCTTGTGTCCTTCCCTCGATGCCTTCTGATGTCTACTGTGAATCGTCACGAGGAATCGGAGAAAAGAAAACATTTTTGGGGACACGCTCGTTCTCTCGCGCGTCTCAAATAAAGGGCGGCTGTCATTGCCACCTTGCGTGAGATTCCCGCTATCTACCCAGTCTGTGGAATGATTTGTGTACGAAATTAGACACACGCATCCAAAATAGAAATCAAAATACACTAAATTAACAATATATCAAAGTTGATAGTTCGATTACATTACATTTTGTCTACATAATTCATTATGTGACTTAGTTACTATTACTTACACTACAGTAACACAATAAAATGCACCATTAAGTCTGTCGAAGGGCGGGGGATGATGGCTGGAGGATTGAAATTATGAGGTGCGACGGTTCCTTCACTGGCTCTTATTGAGAATTGGGACACCAGTTAACATGGCTGTGGAATCTCAGAGGACAGGAGGAAGCGGGGAAAGGCAATGAAGATGCCATTTCTTTGGGGACGCAGTCCAGGATTGGAGGATTGTGGTGGGGGTTCGTTGCTACGAGATGCATTAAGACAACTTGTGAATTCATATACTCATATCAGATTCCAACTAGAAAATAAATAGCGATTCCAAAAAGAATGTATGACAAAATATGCTAATGAGTATATGTGCAAAGCGGTGGTTATCGGTTTTGCACAGCCAATACTGTATTTCGACCAGCCACTTTGTTGATTGTACGCTGCCTTATATAATTTCATCATTGTAAATATACGATTTCATTACATAAACAAATACAAAACTTCATTGGGTTTAAATTTGTTCAATTAAATATGATTTTTTAAGTTATTTAGCAGAAACTCTTAGCCAGGCAGACAGAAATAATAATTAAGGGAAACTTTTCCTCCGCTGTGGCTCACCTCATTCGGTTAATGGCCGTGTGTCCCTGTCACTCGCTTCTCCGACTTTCACGATTTTCATCCACTTTGAACTCTCTGGCCGGCTGTTATTAGCCGTCTTTGAAAAATAAGATTATGGTTATTTTACCAGCTTCAACTTCACTCAACGTGATGAGGCATATGAGAGATTTTTTGTTACCTTTATTGCTATGATAATACACATTTGGGTTTTAAGGCGATAGTTATTTATTTAATTATAAGTACAATACAAACATTTATTGTAAGTCCAATGTTTTACATAGTTAATCCCGATTGACTCCCATTTTATATAGGGTAAATTAAATTGGCAAGTAGAGTTAATTTTAACGAAATTTTAAAATCTTTGTTGAGGATTTGGCGAACTTTCAACATTCTATGGCCCGGAAGCCTAACAGACTATGACTTTTTATGGGACCCTTTCTCACAATGGCTACAGACAGACAAATGAACCAGCCACGGAAAATTAAAAATGAATTAAAAACTAGTTACTTCTTTACTCGCTTATAAAACAATTGACAGAGGGTATAGTATATATATACCTTTTATAAGTTTTCACGTTTGGTGTTTGGTTTTGACAATATAATTACCCACCTCCGCAATCTAATGACATTAGTCCTAACCTAAAAATGTATTTTGTCACTTATTCACAATTGTGAATGAGTGAAATTATTATTATTTTTTACAATTGTGAATACATAATGTGCACACAAAAGTGAGCACACAATCCCAGACACACACACAACACACAACACACAAACACACACACACACACACACACACACACACACACACACACACACACACACAAAGAAAAGAAGAAGGCATTTTGGCAAGTGTGCATGGTGCTTGTAAGACAAGAATATTGTCGTTGTTAAAAATATTTCTAGTCTAAAATAATTCAGAATTCAGATTTGTATCAAACCATACATAAAATGAAAAAAACACATAAAACATCCGTAGTGATGCAAATTAATTGACTAACATGCCACCATCTTAATACAAACTTAACCAAAATAATGCTGTCTTCATAAAAACGGAGATACTTGCAACGAATAGAAGCATCCATGCAAATGGATCCTCCTCATTCCAAAACTAAAGGACAAGCAACAGAGGAAAGTGGTTTTTAAAAAGTGAGGAGGGGAGCAAAAGCATTGCCACAACCAATTTCAAATTCAAATGCAGTTTACTGAGCCAAATTCCCATGCTTGGATATACGCCTCATCAAAAGAGGGTGTACAGTGCATGGTTAGCCGCAAACAGCACCCCTAATGCGGTCAGGATTGAAATAATCCCACTGTTTAAATACTGAAAGGCCTCGGGAGATTCCTTACAGACTTGCATTCTGCCCCTTCTTCTGCAACCACCGCTTTGTGGGCAGGCTTGGCGACCAGACGCTGAGGGCTTGTGTTTGTTTCCAATATAACAAATGCTTGTATTTAACTGGACATAGAGAAGGTAGTGAGAGGAATGCAATCATTCAGTAGTCTTCCTGAGATCATGTTTCACAGGTGATCTTCGTGCCTTTCCTCCCCCAGAACTGCTGGGGCGGTTCCAAGTTTTGCCATGAACTACTTTTTTTGTTGGGCTGCAGTAACCTGACATCCCCCCTTCCTCATTATCGTCCAAATTCTTCTGGGCTAATCCAATGGCAGCCTTTACTCATCTTTTTTGTGCCAATTAGACATTTGTATGGGCTTGGATAAATAGGTAAAGAAGCTAACTTATTTAATCCTAGCATTGAAACACTTGAACTTTTCAGTTTTCAAATGCTAAAATTGCTACACAGAACAATTGATTCAACATAACTTTTCTAAGTGCATGAAGGGTGCAGGCACAGGTTGTTGTTTTGCTTGTTTTGAAAGAAAATGCAGGAGGGCACAAGGCAGCAGCAGTTGACCAATTACAGCCTATGTTATACTAACCCCAGCACACTTTGGTTTTACAAATAAACTATACTGGTAGCTGCATTTCTCTTGCTGGAATATAAAACAGAGGCTGTTGTTATTTATATATGCACACCAGGGCTTGTATTGTCAGCAATAGTTTACTTACCTCCTTAATTCTCATTTAGTGAGACAATACAATCCAGCTCTTTATGACCGAGCTGGATATGCCTGCTGTTGTTCGTTCAAGAATGTGTCTGCACTCGAGTGTGTCTCTTTCCCCTGTCTGTTTTCCAAGACCAAGCCATGCACTGGCCGTATCTCATTTCAGTTTGATGGGAATATCGCCAACCAATGCAGTGATAATGCAGATATTAGTGTTTGATGTTAAATACCGAATGTTAGCCTATTAGCATGGTCCAGCTTCTATTTTGTTCACATTCACTATGCTGGAGTTCGGCAAACAGTTTAAATGTAATAAAGAACTGCCTTGGTTAATGAGCCACTTTTTTATTTAATTTTTTTGACATTGATTTGATTTATTTTTCTTAACGTTTTTTTCAATGTGCAGAGTTGACCCGTAAAGTCAAGCTCCGTGAAAGACTTGTGATCTAGGTTATCACTCTTCAGAATCTTCAGATTTGGTTAGGGGGATAACAGTTTACGTCCCTGTCTCCAACAAAATGCAGTAGGTAGGGGCTTGATTTGATTAATATCTGAAGCTTGCTGACACAGGTCACCTTGTCCTCACTTTTTCTATGATTGAGAGATAGACATTTTCTTTATTGTCTATTGTTCATTGTCTATTTTCTTTAGAGGGACACATTTTCATTTTTCTTTGGTGGTGCACATTGTCTATTTTCTTTTGAGGTATCAAAAAAATATACACACATTTTTTGTTTAATCAAACACTCTTGGTGTTGGTCCTAATGGACATAAGGAATCTAGCAGCACATCCCAACCATATTTATGTGGGTAATATCGTTGCGTTGACATGGGTGATCAGAGCTTACGTCCTGCCTTGGTCTGAAAATTCTGTTTCACCACATTGGTGGCAGTAGTGGGATCGGTCCGAGATGAGAAGCGAGCACTGACCGAGATAAGATGCTTCAATCATGATTTGATGCGGAATGAGTGGCCTATCCATACGCACTCAGTGACTGGGTGGGGGTTTCAATTACCACAGGACCAAATGGGCTATAGAATGGAGTGCTCCACGCTCAACATAAAAGGGAGGACAGTGGGGCAAGAGTGCTTATGGTGGTGGTTGTATACGGGGAATTAATATATGTAGTGGCAAATTTGACCTCAATAAGGGAGCTAGGAGTCTTAGGGATAAGAGTTATATCTACTCGGGTTCGAGTTTCACCATGCTCCAACCTCCGCATCCTGGGTGTTTGCAACAGTATTTATATTACTTTTTAATTTTTCCATCATTATATTACTTTCCAGCAGAATGCTCATTACAGACTGCACAGACACCTCAGGCAGTACCATAATTTTTTAGTACTTTTTTCTCAGCTTTGTTAAAAAGTAAAAAGAAAATCCACAATCAATAATTCAGTCACAATAGTTCTCAATGTCATCCAAACAGACAGGAACAGTCCCATAGACTGCAATGCAACTCAATGCCATCCCAAAGGCTTGATAAAATCTTACTGGGAGGAGATAAAATGCTTCACCTGGTCTCCAAGCCTAAAGTATTGTTAATTTGTAAGGTGTACAGAGGAAAGAGCTCGCCAAAGGAGAGAAACATAATTAATTTTTTGACGCCACGATGTTTGCTTTGTTTGACAAGTCTTGCACTTTTGTTCAGTTTGGGTTGTGTGGAGGGAGTCTCAAGGTAAACAATGGGCGCGGGCCTAATTGCCTGGACACTTTCTTCCGCATGCACCCCTCTCTGTACGCAGGCATCGCCTGGCTCCATCGATGGGCAAACAGCCGCTAATTGTAACAACCGGCACAGTTCGGAAAAAAAAGTTGAAATCTGCCGAAGATGGGGACGAATCTATTAGAATTTTATTAGTCGCTAAAAAGAGTTATGTGATTCCCTGGGATCCAATCCGTGTCAATCTGGCATGGCAAATTGGATTCCTGAATAGGAAAATCCCTCAGGGAAGGTAGATGCTATCCGGATCAGATGCAGTGGGTTTTTTTCCCCTTCCTCTCCATGATCTGTGTTCACTGGATTCTGCTCTCTCTTTAGTGAACCAATAAACCCATAATAAGTATTGATTAACCCATTACAGTGTATTATTCACTGTCCTCAGCTTGGACTGTATTTAAAATCAGTACCTTAAAACTTGTCACTACATGGAGGTATAAGCCTTAGGGCTCGAGCTGCTCGGAGACGAGGTTAGGGCTCCTGGCTCCTCTCACAGCCCTGTTTGTTTTATTGTTGATGAAGACAACATGTCTTAATAGGTCTTAACAAAAATTAGGTTTATCTTTTAGGTTTTTTTTTATATTTCTAGAAATATAATCACTAATGAACTAGGCTGGGACCAAATCCAAACCACTTTTAATTGAACCACTTTTCATTTAATAAAATTGTATTTCATAGCATTTTCTTTTTTTCTTTTTTTTTTGTCTACTCATGAAAATAATAAGCCATTAAGCAGAGTTATTTTAGATTGATTTGCTGTTTGGAAAAGTTTTGATTTGGTCCGAGCCTAAATGTAGGTTATATGGATATACTGTACAATAATCAGTTAAACGTTTTCAGCATGGGTCCTTGATCCTATATTTTGTGCAAAAATAATTTTGTATTCCCGATATGGTTTGTCATTAGCCATGATATTGATGACAGTTTATGGGTCTGTCCCGATGACGCCTGGCCTGGCTTCATTTTGCCCATGTGTCACTGCTCAAGTGAACTACATTTTGGGCGGCTTCCTAATCATTAGCTTGTCGGTGGCTTTTCTGCATTTCCTCACCCTGAGTGCAGCACATAGCCCAGATAAACAGAGATCAGCCAGACAAATGAAGTTTGATCGCAAAGGACAAGGTCAGGAGCTGAATAGATGCAGGTCGAACGTAAGCATCGCAGCAAACCATTTCCCCCCCCAGAGCAAATTACTGTGGCACAGCTGACTACCTTTCTTTTAATTCATATTATTTGCCTAATCTAATCCTTAGCTCAAACACACTGCAGCTAACTTTGGCTTGACAATGACACGCATGACTTCAAAAAAATTAGCCCGGCGATACTTCAACATGTTTTGAATATTTTTGGCCATTACTAAAAGTCACTTGATTGAGTGATTTCTGATAAATTGTCAAGATAAATTACCTATGCCTAATAAGAGTTACAGGAAGTGGGGCTGAAGAAGAGACAAGTATTAATTTAGGATTTTGCAGAAACTGACACTCCATCTTACATCCCCCAGGCAGTATTACTTGAGATTCCCCCTTGATGGAAGAAATTCTGTCTCCATAGCAATTACCTAAGTCTTTTATCAGTCATTTCAAAGAAAGAAAATTAGAGCAATTGTGTCAGGACAGTCATATGGGCAGAAATTGCACACTTATTCGGACCACTTATGTCTGTGACTTTGTTCCCGGTTGATGGGTGCTATTGTTCAGCCCTGTGGCTTTGAAAGCTTGATTGGGTTTGAGCAGATGTACTGTACCCAAAAGGGACAGCTTTTGTTTCCTTGCCATGCCTTTTATTTTAGCCCTAATTGAATATAAATTATAGCTATCCCTTTTGTTTATGGAAGCAAGTACATTTCTGAAAATAAATAAAAATCTTTATTTTTTCATGAATAACCTAGAAAAGGGGATTAAATTTGCAGTGATTTTTTAAAAATTCCATGAGTTAGTTATATATTTTTTAATTTGCAGTTTTATAACTCCAAAATATGCGTTCAATGCTTTGTTAAAATATGTTCTGAGAGATGACCGAAAAGTGCTGAATTTTGGGT
>JAOYSI010000016.1:913884-926048 GCA_025775065.1 Hiodon alosoides | reverse complement strand
ACAGAGAGAAACTGATATTTTGCATTATGATTGCAACAACGCAATCTAATCTTTCTGCACATAAAAGGTCAAAGCACACACTCTTGGTTTGACATCAAACTTCAGACTTTGTGTCCTTCCTTGTAACCTTCGTCTGAATGTTGAGATTTCAACAGTTAATTTTCAGTTCTCGGATTTCCCGCATCTAGGGGTACTATTTAGAGGCACTCAGCTTTTCCCCGAGACTGCCCTTCGGGGCACTTCACTTGTAGCCTGCATTGCTCATAATTTAGCTTTCTATCTGGAGAACGGCAGAAGTCACCTGATGAAAATCTGGTGTCCCCACAATTATTTTAAGCCAGCGGGAATCCTGAAACATAACAATCATTCTTAGTCTTTTGTATAGAAATGTAATATTAATGGAAAATGGATATTATGCCATTGCATGAGGTGCAATGATTTGACAGTCATAATTAAATATTTCTGTTAACAAATGAAAGAAAATTATAAGATGCATACATGTGTAATTGCTAGTTCAAGTTGCTTTCCGCTGTGTACAAAGAGAATGAGACTTTTATCTTTACCTATGCGTTTAATCATTTTGTATTATGTATTTTGTATATTGTTGTCAATTTATTGGGTGACTTAGACTTAAATCTGGCGGTTAGGGTGTTTTTAGAAAGGGTTTTTCATTTGTAATGCTTGCTAAACGGCATGAGCAGGTGATCAACATTCTGTGATGAAAATATGCACTGCATGAAAATAAACATTTCTTAAATAGGTTCAACCAAATTTCTGCTCACATATGGTGAACTTGTTCCATTTTATTAACACCATAATTCAAACAAAAATTCATTTAACTCCCAGGGTACTAATATCACAATTGAAAGTTGCAAATTCTAGGTGGCATGTCCTAGACAGTAATTCCAAATTTTAATAACAATCCCTCTCCTGCAGCCACTGCTATATTAAATAAGAGCATAAATTGCTATAGCTGACCGCTGGTACTTATAAAAAGCAATCTGGCTTCCCCCCTCTCTCATCTTGGCATCTCTGCCGTATCCCACCTCGGTATTAACGATACCAGGAAAGGTCACATGATAAATGACTGACAAACAAATCAAAACATATTAGCTTATAGCTCTGTTATCAGTATATGGCCGAGATGACAGAAAATTGTATTATCCCTTGAATAATTCTCTGTTATATTTTGCTGGCTAGGCAGACTAAATGAAGAAAGGGGGGAAAAATATGGCCCTGGTTGTTTGTCTCTTCCTGACACAGATGGAGTAATAATACACATTAATAAAGGAGAGTACAGAAGAGTGTGGAGAAACCGGGAGCAGGCTTTTTTCCCCTTCCTGTAAGCTCCTGAGAAGCTCAAATATGCATCTGCTATCTCTGCCCCCACCTCTTAAGATTCCCACCCCTCCCTGCCAAAGACCAGATGAACTCTTGGACGCCTCTTCATAGGGATCATGTCTAATGCCCATGCTCTGTCACAGCACCCCTAGTGGTGGAGAACGAAAAAGTCCCTGGCAAAGCAGAAGACTTTTGGAAATGACCAACCCAAAACCAATCAGAACGAAAATCCAGGTGGATTATCTGGAAGCTTACACTCATGGGTTTGAAGCAGTCTTTTCTTCCCCAGTGCAAGTCAATGCAAAGCCGTGGAAATCAATCATTCTTTCCTATGAAATATAATATGAAAACTTGAGCAGTTGCAGTAGCCTGTCCCTGAAACAAATGTTTAGCTCTGAGAATGAATAGCATTAGTCTTGAGACACTTTCTGATGTCCTTTATATGTCTATACCACATATATATATATATATACTTTTTAACATGAACAAACTAATTTGTATAAATTCAACTGAATCAAAAAGATAGCTGATCATTTTGTAATATCATGTGACCATAATTGTAAGTTTTGAATGTGGTAAGAATCGGAAATATAATAAATATAAAGGCTGAAGAAAAGTCCTCTTTTTTCCTCCAGATGAACACATCACAGAATATAATATTTGTTTTTTATGAAGTTGTCAAATTTCAATTCATCTTAATGTGCTGGACATTTGTCTTTGTGTCTACTATGTCAGCATTCTGCAATGGCGTTGATGTCATGAACTAGGGTGGACAATGGGTCTGTCGAGGAGACTACCTGACCGAGGCATTCTTTTCTGTTTGTGTCTGCCAAAATTCCTGCTTGGTTTCCTTTTTGTCCCCTTTCTTTATCCCTTTCACCCACATTCTCCTGTCCGGGTGCGAGTCTGGTAAGACCAGGGCATTAGGGCAGCTAGGTGAGCAGGCCTTGGGGAAGAACAGAGCAGTGTCTAGCCCTCTTTCAAATGACGGCATTCATAGTGGTTTCCTTTGAAGTGTATTGAACCTTTTGAATTCGCACTTGTTTGAAAGTGCGTGTCTCAGATTGTGCACGAGTGCCATGGCCAGGAGGGCAGGCGCCACTGGCCAATTGTACCCGTTTGAAAGCAGCCACAGGGACGGCGGTCCAGCAGCGGATGCGGTAACCAAGCGCGGTCCATCGGCGGCGAGATGGATGACGCGGGATGGAGTAGTTTGTCCTGCGGTGTCCCTGAATTCATTTTTCTTTCGGTTACTTTGCAACTGCGTTGCGTATACCTGCAAGATAAATTGTCCTTTTATTTAAAAGTACTTACCCTGTGTCCTGCTCTGCATGGGCTTGGGTTGATCCGAACCACGGGGCAGTCGTAGTGCCGTCCTGTCGAGAAAGAAACATGTTTCACATCAGGGGCCTGGCTCAGGTCTTTTTACTTAGCCCTTCTAAGATGACGTGGCCAGAGCTATTACATCAGGGCCAGGACATTCAGGGTCCTAGTTCCCTTAAAACAAGCTTTGATTACATGGGAACCAATCCCCAGCGGCCCATGATTCACCGGGAGGCCCTATTCTGCAGTAAAACTGCACTGGGTCAGGGCCATTCTTGTCATAGTCAATAAAGCCGAGACTCGTATTGAGGATGGATGGGAAATGAGAGGGGACTCCAAAGCGCCACTTCCCGCCACTTTACCGCTGCGGCGGAGGCTGAGGCTGAAACAGACCCTTTTGCATAGGCTCAGCCCGAGAGTAATTACGGATGTCATCGTAATATGTAATCTGTCACGGGGACGTGCTGGTTGAGCCCGGCAACGCAGACGCTAACAAAGCATGTGAAGCCATGCATACATGAAGTTTATTACATAAAACAACAGCCGGGGATCTCCTGAAGCACAATTAGTCCGTTTAAACGACAGTCTGGATGGGGCACAACAACAGTGTACAGTAGCCATCTGCTTCACTTAAAGTCTTCAAACCACCCTGCAGGGATACCTCACACAGATAGCACTAGACAAACAGAAGTGTAAAAACACACAGCCCATCAAAATCAATGAACAAATTAGTTCGTCTGACATAACAACAGTGTGGAAAAAAGACTCCACCTCGTTAATGGCCGTTGCCTTGATCACACTTGATTTAAAATACTGTAATTTATTTGAGATATTTCAGAATTTGTTTTAAAATCAGGCACAGTATATGGATCTCTTATGTACTATTAGAGTTGGGATTTCTAATATACTTCATGTAAAAATCATATACATTGATAGACAACCTAAATAGAGTTGTTCATATATATAGATATATATGGTTTAGCTGTCATGGGCAAGGTCAGGCTTCTGTTTCTGCCCTAAAAGAGGTCATTTTTTTAGTGTTGTATTTATACGGTTGCCAGCACTGTGAACTGTTTTTCAGTAATTTCTGACATCAGACCATACATTTTGCCCCTAAAAATATTATTTTCACACAAAGCATTGTTTTGGTCTGCTTTCGGTAGGGAGAATTAGAAAATATTATGCGGCCATTGTTTGGGTCTGCTGTTCGTTACGGAAAATTTGAAAATATCACACGTTCATCGTTTTGGTCTCCTTTGGGTAGGGAGAAAAAGAAAATATCCAGACAAGCATTGTTTTGGCCTGCTGTTGGGTAGGGAGAATTAGAAAATATCAGACTGTCATTGTGATTTGATACTAGGATGAAAAATGTCAAAAGTGAAGATGACAAATCAGCCCGGTGAAGAGAAGGGACTCTCAGACAGAGTATGTCATTTGTCATGATTGCCATTTCACTGCACACCCCCCCCACCCTATTCTCTACCCCAGATGAATGTTACCTTGATAGCCATTAATTCCAAATTATCTAAATTTTCCAAACTGTGTCTCGTATCAGCGTGGAAATTAAATTTATTTACTCTTTTTTTTCCCCTCCTCCTGCTTTCAAAACCTTTTCCAGTGCATGGGAAATGAGATTTGCACTCCACACAATACACAGCCGGCCAAATCAAACGCAGAACCTGGTGACATTTTAAAACGTCTGTGTCTTGTCTTCTGCCCTGCATATTGAGTGAATAAACTGAGCCGGTTGACTTGTGTGAAAAACGCTTCGGCCTGGATCGTCCGTCGACACCCCCGCCACCCTCTCCACATCACACAGGATCCAGAAATGCCCTCCCCCTTCACACCCCCAAGCCCCACCTTCAGGCAGCGTAGGGGCTTTGTTGGACCAGAGCGCAGCTGAGCAATGCTCCCACAGCCTCTGCATAATATGCTGGAGGTAATTAAGCCACAGCTTCAAGGTTGCATGGACACAAGACAATTCGGCCTAATGAAGTATCGATCCACTGCTGCCGAGGTAAAACAAGTTGACATTCATTTAGAGGCAGTGTTGAGAATAGACCACAATGCCACCCTGAGATATAGGGGCACAATGACAAGAATTTTAATAATGAAGATTCTTGAATTTGTGTCATTTGTGGAGAATCACGATTCTGTGGTTAAAAAAATAAAAAATAAATAGCAGAAAGCACATACATTACAAGTCTGTGTGAAAAGTCAAGTATACACAATAATATTAATCATTTTACAACAGTCTGTTTGATATTCATAATATCCAACAAATAGCTTTATTTATTCATTTATTTTTTTTGGGTGGGGGGTAATTAGATTAGTATTCCAAAACTGCAATGCATTTTTCCCCTCCAAAGCTAAGTAGCTCAGAAGATAAAAATAAAAATACATCACAGAAATGATGAGGACATTTCTCGACACGCTGTCAATTACTGTGAAAATGTCTGAGAGATTATTTAAGCAATCACATCTTCCGAGAAGTAATCCACAAAATGCTGAACATTATTTTTAGCTGGGTGCACTTTGATCAGAAATAAACTTTTTGACTAATCACTCATGGAAGCGATCATAAACGTAATCACCTCTGATGGACCCCCAGCTGATAAGGCATTCTTGTCAGCAAGTATAACTCATTAAAGCGTCTTGATTGGCAGATGCTAAGATTCACAACAATTGCCCTAGTTATGAGCCGATTGTATTCTGCTATTCACTTTACTTGGATGTCAAAGTGAAGACTCTTCCTGAAGTTAATGATAAGCCTATCAGAGGGCAAAACACGCCTGCGTTCTATAACAATAAGTTTCCAGATTACCAAAGGAAAAAAAGAAAAAATATATATACATGTGTAGACGATATGAGTGAGATCTTGATTGGAATCAAGATGAGCGTTGTTTGGGTTAAGGATGAGATACTTTTATCTCATTCTGCGATTCCAGAGTTGAACAAAAATCCCTGTTTTATTTTAATTTAAAGGATGTGCATGATGTTTTTTTTACATCCATTAGTGTGTCTTGATCTTGATCCTTCAGGTTTAAATCCATTAAAAAATGTCTTACAGTACAGCAAAAGCTAATGTTTTTAATGATATATATATATATATATATATATATATATATATATATATTTTAAAAAACGCTCCTGCAACCATGTTAAACAGACGTATTAAGAATTCTTAACGAGAAATTGATCAAAATCTACCTCTAGCCGGTAACCTAACCGAATAAGGGTATTTTATAAATGTTAAAATATAAAGACAATAAAGAATTCCTTGGCATAGTTTATTACCATCCTGCAAAAATCAGCACACAAAGCTATCACAGGTCATATTTTGTGCTGAAAAGACATTGTCTGATAGAAGTGATGGCTCGTAAAAAAAAAAAAAAATTGTTGACGTCTTGAAAATTCAAAGTGGTGTAAACAAACTTCTATTGCTTTAAAATGCATTAGGGAGTCGATGGTTCTAAAGAAAAACAGGAAGTCTACTGTATAGGAAAGCTTCACGGATTTGTCTGCTAAAGCCTGTCCAAGAGCAGACATTACATTTTAATTGAACATGCAAGTAAATAGAAAGTTAACCAATTTTATGGCACTTGAAAAACTAAATATAGAAAGATAAAATGTTTGATTGGACAAATTAAACAGAAATCTGATAGATTTGATCTATAAAGCTTCATACGTCTGACCGGACATCCTCCCTGGTTCATTGCTTTAAACTGTTAATAACATTCTCCTCTTTATTGTAATGCTTTACTACATTTAACTGATATGTACACGCCACCTTGTAATTCAGTCCTACTTCATTATTTAATTAAAGTCATTATTTGGGAAGAAAATACCCTTGCCTGGGTTTTCAGTTCAGTCACCGAGTGGAAAGTTAACTGCGGGCTTTGGCCCTCAGGAATTGGGAGATACGGCATTTAAAAAAATAAAAAACAGGCCAGTCACATGATCCATGTCCCGCAATCTAGCAATCTGTTTTACTAATCAATAAATGTACATTGACATTAATGATATTTTGATATAGACCTCAAAAAGCACACACCATCCAAGATAACTTCTACGTAAATCCAATTGGTATTGTTTACCACTGAGGGAATTTAATATAATAGGAAATACCAGCAAGTTAGCCCATAACAAAAGTGAGAAGTTAAATAGCAGTCACGTGACTGTGGGCTTTTCCCTCTCCCTTAGGTGGGGCTGGTGTATGTTTTGATCAAGGCCAGAGTCGTGACAGCTGTGTTATGTGGAACAAACCGATTAGAGTCCTTTACCACAAGCCAATTTCCCTTCTGTTTGAAATCCCAGGAAAACTCTGCAACTGGGATTGACTCTGCGGGCATTAAAAAAAGCTTTATTAACATCCAAAGCTAACCTTTGTGTCCGACGCAACACCTCTGAATTAGCTCTCATACCAAATTTCAGCCTAGGCTACTTTTCCATGTTTCTGAGGGTTGTACCGTAGGTCGTGTGTGTGTGTGTGTGGTGGGGGGGTCGTTGTGTGGGCGGCTGTTGCATTTCTATTTTATTGCATACTACAAGACAAATAAGACAAATAATCTAAAATTAGGTCTGTCATGTGTCTGTAATCTGGTAATATCTATTAACTTCACTTAAAAATTGTAAATTGTTCCGTTAAAAATGTCCAGTTAACTTGACTTGGATTGTATTTCAGTGCCTGAACATTATTATGGTCCTTGTGGTGTGTCTCAAGCATTCCTGGGAAGCTGACTGATAATGTCATGGACTGTTACAGGTTACAAGGTTCGCTTAGGTACCTGTTACATCCAGTTATCTAACATTAGACAGAAAATTCAGGTGAACTGACTAAACCTTACACCAGAGCTGACCACATAATGGAAAGACCAGTGACCTTTAGATTTCCTGATTGGAAAAGTATTTCGTATCTCAACACAGGATCGACCAGAAAGGAATCCTGTGATTGCAGGTGTACGATACACAATCCTCAAACAGCTGCTTTACGCACATTTATCCTGCAAGGCTTTGTACAAAATGTATAAACAGCTTTAACAACCGCCATTACATTAGTTACCTGATGCTGTCGGTAATTAGCAATGCAAAACTGGTCTCCGGTGGCAACCAATGCAATGTTATTCGGTTTACAGCTATTGGTCTACCGCAAAAAAAAACAAAAAAAAAAAACACAAAGAGCTGATTGTTTGAAAAATAACTCCCCAAGGTTTGGTGAAAAGCCTGAGTAAGTAAGGGAGTTGAGCCACTTGATGGGAGGAGATGTAATATTCTATCAGTCATTCAATAATAAGAGCCAATCATGGCCAACATTACAAGTTGGCCATTAAGGTTGATTTGCCAATGGAAATTGTAGAATATTGAAATGCCGCAATAAACTTTGCAGGCAAATCAGCATATTCAAATTGGTTCTGGGTAAGGCTTGGATAATGAATTCAAGAAAATTCTACAATTTTGTCATTTAAAGAACATTTTATCTTTTACCTGCCAAGAACTGAAATAATCTGAAGGCCAAATATTTTTATATGCCTTCAATCTTCTGTTCAACTAGGTTCAACATTATGCTGTAGGTTTTACCATTTCCAAGCAGTTAATTTAGCCATTAAATTATTTCTCTCTCAGTCTCCGTCCCTCCACCTATTTCCACCTATAAATACAGATGCTACCTTTTATTCCTTTACATTCAAATGAGTACAAACACATTTTAAATTATCTATATCATAAAAGGCAAGTATCTTGATAGAACTGTTTTTTTTTTTGTTTTTTTTTTAACAACCACTGATGTTTTAATCCAAAAATGCTTGGTGCCAGTATTTAACATCTAATCAGAACTGACAGATCAGAGAAAGATGGCTTATTCCTCTGAACTCAATGCATTTTTAAACAGCTCCAATTATTTTAAACAGCCAGTTTTACTGAAATATTTGTATTATGTAATTTATGTCGGTTACATCGCATATCAAAGTCAATTTGGCTCACCATCAAGACCAGGTGACATTGTACGTAAGTTAGAAAATGCAACATTTTTAAGTTCCAAACACCAGTGTTTAAGCGCTCATTTTACACACATGATAATGGCTGTGCTTCACCAACTTTGTAAACCCCGTTTTACACATTGAGTTACATAAATGTTTGAAACATGCGCGTGGATTATATATAATTGCTTATGAATATTCTAGCGCAGGATGCTTTATGTTACTTACTCAAACCAAGTTTTAAGGTGTCTGTCTTTTTTGTTGTTGTTGGAGTGTTTATTGCTGGTTGGTTGATGGTAAAGCATGGTGATGCTGCCGTCTCAGAATTAACTGGAGGATGGAGGATGCATACAGTGGCTTGTACCGCTCTGCCATTTGGATGGGGAATGAAAAGTATCGCAGTTCAGGAGTGGTTATTTTGATGTCTAATTCTGCATTGTTTGGATCTGGCCGTTCTCACAGACCCTGCACAATATATCTGACAGATTTAACTGTGAACTGCAGGGAAGACCCAAAAACACTGCAGACAAGCATTGAAAGTTGTCCCATCAAAGCCTGAATTTTGCTTTTGGAAATTGAAAAAAGAAAAGAAAAAAGGGAACGTAACAAAGAACACAAGCGACATGGCGTTTTTAACTCATAGCTGATAAAAGTGTGGAGGTTCATAATCTTCAACGTGACATTCAGCAGAAATCAAGTCTTCTACAGCTTAAACTACCTGCACGTCTGTAGCAACAGGCATTGAAGTAGTTTGCTTGTTTGGTTTGGATGTCATTTAAATCTGAACTCCACACACAAATGTTTTGAATGGCAGAGATAGCTTTCAATATTTAAAAGGTTAGCAGTGTTGGAGCATTATTTCTGTCGCAAAGAAAAAAACTTAGCCTATAATAATCATATTAAAAAGATACGCATTACTTTAGGTATATTCAATTGCTTCATTACCATTAAAAGACCAGTCTACCAAACCAATCGACATTTGACTTTGAGAAACGAGAAATGGGTCGTGAAAAATACTCTTTATTAATTAATATTCATATGAATTCATATGTTAAGGAACATGGACTTAGTATGCATAATTAAAAGGCCATCAGCGCGAATCACTAACCATCTGCATGAGGTTTGACTTTGTCAACTGTAGGCATGTATCTGCTTCTTGGAGAGGACTTTTTAATGGCTTGGTTCTGTGAAAGATCATAAATCACATAAATTATAGAACAGAGTTTGTTTTGACGTGTGGGGGAAAAAAAAACGGGTGTCCACTTTATAAAAGAAGTCAACATAAATAAAAAAATGTGCTCCAGGGCAATCATAAATATGGAAAGGTCTGATATGAAATTATTATTTACTCGCCATAAACTTTGGAGGCAAATAGAATATATTGCAGAGGGCCGATTTCTACCTTTCTTGGCAGCTTGGTTCTGCCCCTACCTGCCACTGAATTGGAAGCACTGAAGTTTATTTTTGCTGCACACAGGTAGTCCTTTCATCACCTAAAATCACTCCAGCTCCCACAAATTTGCCTTGTCTTCCCTTACTTTGAAATTCTACGCACCACAACCAGCCAATTGTCTGAAAATAGGGATGTTAAGTCTCCCTTGCAGAACAGTAATTCTAAGAGACTTGGGTCCCTTTTCTCCAGCACAATCCTGATTTCTTCACAGATCATAAAACTTGTCTCTTGCCTTTTAATGACCTTAAACAGCTTATACTGCAATACAGATCCACTCCAAAAAAGATGGCGGTTTTGTCATGGGGATTCATTGTTCTTGTTTTTTCATGTACCTGGTTCCATGCAATTACTTATTAAAGTTTATCTCTATTTTTTGAAGTCTACTAAGTCTCCTTGCTGTGCCTCGAAGGCTGTGTCTGGCTGGGACTCGGTCTGTGTTGGAGCTTTGCTTGGGTTCATCCCTGCTCTGGTGCGCGCGCCTCGTGACAAAATGAATCCCCTTGACAGAACTCAGTCTCGGGCCCCAGTCTCCAAGTCTCCAAGCCAGGTGCAAGCATCCTAGCCATGTCCAAGTCCGGCTCTGTGCGAGAGTTCCCAGAGTTTCCGGCTCTGCGCGAGATTCCCCCGAGTTCCCGGCTCTGCGTGAGAGTCCCCCGAGTTCCCCGGTTCCCCAGCATTCCTCCAAGCATGTCTCCTAGCTCCCAGCGTTCCTCCAAGCGTGTCTCCTAGCTCCCAGCGTTCCTCCAAGTGTGTCTCCTAGCTCCCAGCGTTCCTCCAAGCGTGTCTCCTAGCTCCCAGCGTTCCTCCGAGCGTGTCTCCTAGCTCCCAGCGTTCCTCCGAGCGTGTCTCCTAGCTCCCAGCGTTCCTCCGAGCATGTCTCCTAGCTCCCAGCGTTCCTCCAAGCATGTCTCCTAGCTCCCAGCGTTCCTCAGAGCGTGTCTCCTAGCTCCCAGCGTTCCGCTGAGTGTGTCTCCTAGCTCCCAGCGTCCCCGAGTTCCCCCTGGCGTCTCTCCGGTTTCCCCCCCGGTGTCCTCAACTTCCCCCGTGTTTAGGCTGGGGCCGATCGCGGGGGGGGCTAATGTCACTGTTCACTTTCACCTCTTCTGTTACTTCATCGCGTTTTCAATCGACTAATTCAGCAAACATTAACATTCCACTAACTCATGTGCACCATTTCCTTAATTCTTTGTTTTCATCTGCCCTGCACCTCTCAACTTGGTTTCTGTTTTCCTTATATCCCTGTCACAAAGGTTTTTTTCAAGTACCTGGTTCCATGCAATTACTTATTAAAGTTATTTTTGAAGTCTCCTTGTCTGACTCTGTCTGGTTCATCCATGCTCTGGTGCCCCGCACCTCGTGGCACAGCACAAACCAAATCCAAAAACTTCTAACCAACGTCAAACTATAGACTTTTTGGTCTATTTCGTATTTTATTGATCATAATTTATGTTGAGAAAAAGTGTTGTCGGTTAATCTGCCTTTTTAGTTGCAGGACCAACAGTAAATGAGTGTTTAGCCTGCTAGAAAGATTTTGCTTTACTTTCAACTGCAATTAGGTGGCAAGCAGTGTTAGGAGTTAAAATTTCTTTTCAGCAGTACTTTGCCAAACAAACTGCAATGTCAATTTATGCCATGTGAAAGAAGTAGGTCAGAACTGTTAGAATAATCCTTATCACAAACCCCAATCTGGTAGATCTGAATAGTACGTGATTAATTCTTTGGTATTAATCATGTAATTCTTTCATATAAAACAAAGCTTAAGCTTTATTTGCTAAGATATTTGACCTTGTCAAAGAGTTAAGACATTACCGCATGGATTTAAAATGCATCTAAAGATTAAAAAATGATGGTTGACTATTACTAAGGATTATAAACCAAGGAAAATTGCTTTTCATTTTGAAACAAAACTGATTTTGAAGAAAACAAGGAACAGGTGGTACATTATATATTGTCTGATAAAAAGATAAGGCTTGATAGAAGACGTGTCACATATTTCTTTATGGGGGGGGGGGGGGGGGGGGGGGGGGGGGGGGGGGGGGGGGGGGGGGGGGGGGGGGGGGGGGGGGGGGGGG
>JAOYSI010000016.1:878521-897372 GCA_025775065.1 Hiodon alosoides | reverse complement strand
CTGGCGCCATGCCAGTGGCCACAGAAGAGAGTCAGAAAGAAAGAAAGAAAGAAAGAAAGAAAGAAAGAAAGAAAGAATAAGAAAATCCTAGGCAGGGTTAGCTGCATCTGAGTCGTGCTTCCAATGAACCTATCCCACATACTTTGGGCAGCCATCCTTCATAATAGCCTTCCATTAGAAAACAACTGGCAAAAAAGGTTTTGCCCTAGACCATAATAAGCCAGTTTCTTACGACCATTAGTAATTTCCCACTGAATGTGACTCAGTAGCAAATGCCTGATGATTACTCCTGTCTGTGACTTGAGAACGTTATCAGCGAGCAAGCAGGTGTGCCTCTTTAATAAGAATCTTGCTAGGCATTCTGGGTAAATAACCATCATCTTGAAATTCAGCTCATCGGCCCCCCTGCAGTATTTGTGACATTTTGAGTTCCATGGCTGCAACCCAGTTTAGAGGACGTACGCTTTTTTGGTAGAACATTGAATGGGGTCTTATAGCTATGACTGTGTAAATTCATTATTATAAACCTTTCTAAAAATGATTTCCTGGCTGATTTAAGTTTACATTTAATTAATAAAATTTGGCATAATTGATAAACAATAAATGCATTACTCTATTATTTGTATTATTAATTCATAATATTCTTGATTGCGTAAGAAAATGAAACCCAAGTTTGTCAGCTACGTCTGAGGTTTGGAATTTTCTGTTCTACAGCCTGGATGCATGTCATCTGAGGTGTGAGGGAAAGCTGACTCTTACCTGCCCACTTACTTGAGCCAATCAGTACCGCACTGATTATTCTCACGCAGAACTAATGTCCCAAACCTTGGGACCAACTGCAGACTTTTGAATTTATTTTTGTTTTTAGGGAAAATTTACCCACTTGAGAAATTAAATATCAGTAATCTGAACCTTTGACTATGATAGTAAAATTTTACTCTCTATTGTTTTAGTGTGTATAACTGAGAGAGGCTGAGGCATTGTGGGGGAATTATACTCATATATTTTTAGTAAGCCTTTGGGCACTTCCAGTGTCCCTAAAAGAACACTGTTGCCTAGCAACCATTATTGTTGCCATGGAGACTCTCATGTAAGCAGCTGCTGCAATCAGCATTAACTCTGGGCACATATTCTCCTCATTCCAGCACACAGACAGTGGCAGGCAGTGTGGACGGAGCATAGCTGTGAACAGGATGTCGCCAGGATAATAACCACTATAAAACATATGTTCATCCATCATTCCTTCTATTAATACAATCATATTACTCGGGACACAGAGGGGTTTCCTTGATGTCAAGGCTGAACAAGGAATTGGGTTTTCTTCTTCCTGGTGGTGGTGCTGTTGATTTAAATGCGTAAAATGATTATGCAATACAATTATTTCATTGGATAAGCATACCATTTTTCACTTATTTCTAAAATATATATTTACAATTATACATTACAACCATTTTGGCTCACAATGGTGTTGGTCTTGTATCAGTGAAATTGTGTGTAAATGTACGGAAATTGTTGACAAAACAATTCAATCTCCTTAACTGAGGAGAATGAGACGCTCCGAAAGGCAGTGAAACAGTGAAACACTTTACAGTCTTCTGTGGACTGAATAAAAGTGGTGATGGTCCCTCAGGGCCTTGAGGGTTCTCTCTGAAGGCACTAACATAAAAAGAAAATGTATTTTTTGTCTTAAATGAGAAATTAAAGTAATTTAGGTAAATATTACTTTTTTAATGAAATATGAAAACCAGCCGAAAACCAGACGAAATGGCAGTGAAGGGGTTTATTTTGTGGAGCTACTTTTTACTATTTTCCGTCACTCAGGGTCTTCGGTGGCCAAGTTGAATGCTGTGCTCAGAGAAATTGTTTGAAGCATTAGTAAAGAAAGACAATAAAATCATTGCATCCGGCTGACAACATCTTGCCAATATTACTGGCCCAATAAGCTTATTGGCTTTTGTAGGAGATCTTACAAGCCTTAACAGTTAAGCCGAAAATGGCGACTTTGATATCGTTTCAGATTTGTTGAGTTTGCGTTTTTCAATGCAAACTTTCAATGAAAAAATGAAATATTAGAAAGGAGCAGACCAACACCCAAGCTAGGCGGAATCTGGCATTCAGAGAATCATGATAGCTGTAAATGGCTAATGGATAGTCCAAAAAGCTGTTTGGCTTGTAAAATTGATAAAAGCGCCTGGAACAGTCTGTTGCTATCTGAGCACGTAAACCAAGGCGGCACCAAAACCATTAAAAAGCACCCTTTACCCTCTGTGTGGAGCGTGAGGTACCACATATCACCATATGAATGGCATGATTGGTTCAACCTTCTGAACCATTTAATGGGGTGATTGAGGTTTGTTTGGGTGCCAAAACACCGGGAGCTTCTCATCTGACCGCAGAATAAAACCAAACCACAACTTTCTTGAGTGTGATGGGTTTTATTTTCTAAGATTTTTGGTGAGTACCGTGGCTTTATTATTAAACTGAAATAGTGGAACTGAATGTCTGTATTGTGTATGGGGCTTTTCAGTGAATTGGCAACTATTCTTCCAAAACCATTTTAAATTGCAAACCGGATTAGAGTCATGGTATTAAGTTTTGTGTTTTTCTAGTTATGTTCTATAGTGTTTATTGTTAACAATTTGTGCCAGGTTTTAGACGGCCCGCTTCTGAACCCCACGGTATGCTACTGGATAGCCGGTAGTGATACAGCATACAGTATACAGTATAATAGGATAGAGTGCAGTTGTAATTGCTGTAAAACAGTTTATTTAGAAGATTCAATTCGATAATTAATTCAGGTCTTCTAATATTAAATAAATTAATTTAATTTTTAATTTTTTTCTAATAAAAAAATTGTAACGTATATTAATTAAGTTTACAGCAATAAATACAGAAATTACAACATTTTAAAAAGACATTCGATCCTTTTAAGCTTGCACTATTAATTCCACTTGAATGTGTTGTCAAATTCTCGGTTTACCTTTAATTTGCTTCCAAAGGTTGTATCTGCACTGTTGGGTGTCAATGTAGCTCTGAGTACCATTGGGTTATGGAGAAACGGACTTTTGTAAACTGAAATTGACCATATCTTTTGTATGGTGTCTCTGTGACACAGTTGAATCTGATTTTGTTATTTTAGTAGAATAAAGTGAGAGTGTGAGTGATTCTGATCGTGTGTGACTTGGGCCCTGACAGTGGCTTTGTCCAGCTTGGTCACTGTGGGAAGCAAAGCAGGTTATGTCAGGGGTTAATGAAACCAACATCATCAGATGGCATGACACAGGGCCACATCTAACCTTGATCCCTGGCATAATCTTGGGGAAGGCGTTTAGGCAGGGTTTTAGCAGGAAATACTGTGGTGTATGGATAGAAAGAAGGACAAATAAAAAATATAACAATATATTTTATATATTATTTATATATAAACAATAACATTACACAGTATATTGGACTCGATTTATAGGGTTGATTGGCAGCCTCCAAATTTCTCTCACAAATGAATAGAATTTATTCTGAATTTAGTTTGTGGACCTTAATTTAAACAGCACAAGATAAATGATGTGTATAAATGACTGGGGAACTCCAGTCCAAACATATAGTCTGTTTAGTGGCTTAACATACTCACAAATGGTTTAATAATAAAAAAAATCTGTACCAACATCACAGTTTTTACTATAGTGTCATTGATTAATCAAACTCCTCATTTCATTTCCAGTGCCATCTTTCTGCACACACCTATATCTATACAACAGACTCTGCTACAATGAACTGAACATCTTGAAAGAACTCAATGAACCGCTTTGAAAATAGCGCGGCTGTGGAGATTCACAGGAGGGTAATCTTGGAGATACGGGAGGAAAATATTGATCTGTTTGTCTCCAGACTGAAGCCACACATTTAATACCACAAAAAAAAGGGCTTTCCAATCAGCCGTCCAATCAGGGGGCTGCACTGTGGCAGCTTTATACCTTCAATCTGAAGTCACATTATGTGCCTCTCCGACTCTCTTTCAGGGGGTTTTAACTACTGCAGGTCTTGTCATGACAGGCCACCAAATGCAACAAAATGCAGTTCATTATTAACATTGTAACCTTAACATGTCCGCTACCCCCTTTTCAATTTTTTTAGCTAGGTAGAACAAATGTGCAAAAATAAATACATGCAGACAAAACGCACTGTGTTGTTGATAGGGGTGTTTATTCAGAAAAACTTTTTCATGCCAGGTGAGACGTTTTTTGGGGGGCACAAATGACACTGAAGGACGTGACGTGTGTGCTGGGAAAGTCGCGTAATGAAGCAAGCTTTAACAGGAGGAATGCTGGATTTAACATCGACCAAACATCTGCTGCTTTTGAGAAAGCACAGAAACTGTGTCATTTTCCTGCTGTGTGCTGACTGGCACCATAGAGACAATGTTGGTTTTGTTTACCAGGGAAAGTATTTGTTGCCTGCTTCTCTGTTCAAGAAAGGTGGTCAAATTAATTATAAGGTGGTTGCATAATTTGGATTTAAATTAATACTCTCTGTGGTTTGATTTCAAACCCACTGCAGCATTAAACAAGAAGGGAACTACAAAACAGATGGTTTTGAGTGCCTTAACAAAATTCTTGACCAATATTTTCTATTTTTAATATCATAATATTTCACTAAATGCAATGCTGTATGTATACCAAAGACGGACGCTGTACTAAAAACAACGCTGTATGTGTGTAGGTGCCCTTGTCCAGAGTGACAGATTTGACCTGCACGTTAACAATGAGCTGATATACATGACGTAAATCACAAAATATATGCACATAATCAGACACTTAGCGGCTATAACTAAATAATTTATAAACAGACAAAATTATACATTTTTCAAGTATTACCTGTGCAATATGCCATGCAGTACTGAAGCATCAAATGTCCTGAGGCTACAGAGAGCAGCTGCTAACAGATCAGTGCTTTGAAACAAACTGGGGATAATTAAACCTAGTCCAGGGTCTGCATGTTTGACTGAGCAACTCCAGGCACTAGGTACCCAGGAGCAGTATAAAGGGGTGGGTCTAAATGTCTGATTGAGGTGATAGGCACTCAAGAGCAGTATGAAGGGATGAGTCCTCAGTTGACGTTGAACAGTGGCAAGCGACTCTTTAGCACGGCTAGTGATGGCTGCATTGATCATGGGGGCGGGGAGTGAAAATCAGCGCATGTGGAGGAACTGCCAGATGGCTGAAGGTAATCGTCCGACAGTGGCAATGTGAGAAGAAGGGTTTAATAAGGGACTCAGTGTAGGTGGGAGCTGGGCCCTCAGACCAGGAGCATGTGAACGCAAGGGTTACCAAACAGAAGTGTTCAATGACCTGTGCTCTAGGAGGAGAGAAGAGGGAAGGTTAGGCTGAATGGCTTACATCATTCTGCAGAAATGATTTAGCTCTGATGCCAAGAATGGTTGTATTAGCTGGGTCCGGAAATGGCGATTGGTGAATTCAGTATTTTCTTAATTACTTTGTTATGGTAGGGAAAGGTGTCTATTGAAGACCAAGAATGCATGCCTCAGACTCCATCACTTAAAATCTGAAATCCTTTTCGCAGAACAATTGTGAGCAGTAAATTGCAGACTGAGTGAGCTGTTTTTTTAATATCTAATCTGAATCATCCTGGCACTGCCTTGCAAAAGAGAACCTCTAAAGGGTGGACATTAACAGTAAAGAACAAAAAGTTATTAATGTTTGTTAAATAATGTATATATATATAAATAATTTATAAAATATATACTATAAAAATGTAAATATAATAAAAAAGTATCTGTGGCCTATGAACAGCAGTTTGTACACACAAGAAAATCGAACACAACTAATCTGACAATTGAACTGAAGGGGTTTGCTGCAGAAGAGTTATGGAGACATGTTGGCGTCCTTTCCCCTTTATCTGCATGTAGATGGCGGACACAGAAAGCTAGCGTCCCAGTGGACATTTGGGCTTCCTTTCCGTGTTACCTGGATGCCACTCAATCTGTGGGGTAGTTCCAAGCAATGCACGATTGACAGCAGTCATCTGCTGACCACCACTTTGTTGTGCTGCTATCCGGCCATTGAAAACCATATGCTCCCTGATCACCTTTCACCACTCTCGCCTTGTCATCGTTCTGTTTTTTAATTGGAACGACTTCCTGCCACCACAACAGAACGTCGGAACACTTTAGCTCCGTTCTTCTGATTGGAAAAGTTTCAATTATAGGCCATGTGAGTCGCAGGTACACAACAATTCAATATTAGGGGAAAAGCTGTGATGAAACCAGAGGAGTGTTTCATATTTCTGGGCTGGACAGTTTTATCATGGAAGGTAAATGTTGAAAGCCCACATCTCCCGCAATTAACCAAATGCAATGTCAAACCAATATAGTCCCAATACGGTCAACCTGCCGTACCTGATCAAACATTTTTAGATAATTCAATGTGTACTCTTTCTGCTCCTTGGTGGTTTCGCCTTAGCTTTCCATTACATTCTCTCCTGGTGGTGCCCAGATAACAGAGATCATTACAGGTGGCAAGAACTGTGCATCGGAAGTGGAAATGTTCCTCTGAAATTCTCCTTTATGCAGCCAGAACGTTTGAAGAAAATGTTTGAGCCCTACTTCACTTGCATTTCATTGACAACTGCAGGCCCAATTCCCATCTTGTCAATTAAATGCCACTTCCCGTCTTGTCAGTTTTAAATCCTGAAATAACTTCCTGAGGTGGTGCAGGAAACGTCACAGTTCTTGCCTTTGCCTGTCTTATGATGCCTATTGGAATCAGTGGGATGGCATCTTGCCATGAAGTCTTTCTACGAATTTACTTGCTGGATTTTACTTGTAATCACGATGTTAACAGCATTCACAAATCTGGGTGTCACCCTGAATTGTGATTTGTCCTGGATTGCTTTGGTGACCCAGTCCTGCAGATTAATCCTCAGTAACTCAGGACTGTCCACTCATTCTTGTTAAAACAAGCAAAACAGCTTCAATTCCAGGCCGTGGTGATCTCCTGCCTTGACTACTGCAACTTGCTTCTGTCTGCCCTGCCGTCCTGCTCGACTAGACTGCAAAAACGAATTAAAAACGCCCCCTGTCCACGTAATCTTCCTCCAAATGATGTTCACCCACGCCACTGATAAAACTCCACTGGCTTCAAACTCAGATCAAACTTATTCGCCCAGCAAGCAACTCCTGGTCTAGCCCCCCGTTACCTCTGCATACTCATCTCTCTGAATGTTCCCACCAGAGCCTTGCAATCTGCCGTTGCAATATTCCTGGTGTTCTCCTCTCTGTGGGGCCAAACATCAACTTTCCAGCTCTTCTCCTCCCTCATGCCCAAATGATGGAATGACCTGCCTGATGACTATAGAACCATCCACTGCCTTCAGGAGGAAACAACAAAAAAAACGAATCTCTTTTCCTTTTTTTTCACATTAATCCATGACCTAGCCTCAGTCAACTACATGTGATTATTAATCGTTTATGTTTAACAGCTGTGAGCTTATTTTTAAAGGTTATTGATTCAAAATGTTCTATAGCGTGGTTTACATAGTGTTTTTTAACTGCTTTCTTGGTTGTACTGTTGTAATAGTTAAGGTTCATGACTGTACCTCATTAGGAAAATTGGTCTATGTACCTGTGGCACTTTACAATAGCACAGTGTGGCTCTCCGCTTCAAAACACTCGTACTGTGGCACTTACGGATAATTCACTCCGGATAACAGCATCTGCGAAATGGCTAAAATGTAAATGTGAAATGTACAGTTCAGTTGTGTGGTAAAGAAATTCACATACAAATGTGCGGTAGAAACAAGCTTTAAAAAACAAACGTGCAGCAGAAACAAAGCTTTCACACAGACATGCAAAGAAAACAAAGCTTTGCAGATATGCAGGAAAAACGTTCACATATAGATGTGCAGAAAACGTCTACATACAGATGTGCAGAAAATGTATACATATAGATGTGCAAAAAATGTATACATATAGATGTGCAGAAAACGTCTACATATAAATGTGCCGAAAAACGTTTGTGTAATGCTGTATTTGAGGGGAAAGAAATGATGATTTTTCCGTGGGTAGTGGAGTTCCTGTGTTTGGCTTAGGTCAGCCTTGTGAGCCAGTCACTGAATGACATTCACGCCCCAATGGAGCTGCTGTGTCAAATCATACTACGATGTGCTCATTAAACCGCTTGTGATGGCAAGATTGCTCACTATAGGGAGAAAACAGGAATTAAATGTTTAATATAGCATTTGTGCTCCGCATTTTTGTTTGTAATTTCTATAAAATTGCCCATTAGAAAACATTAGGATATTGACGGGCTTTCGTTGAACAAAAACAGATAAAAGGATCTATAGGGTGAGGTATTAATATGTAAATACTGGACTTGAGATACTGCAACCAGGTCAACTAATCGTGTGTGTGTGTGTGTGTGTGTGTGTGTGTGTGTGTGTGTGTGTGTGTGTGTGTGGGATGGGTGTAGGGTAAAGGATTTTGATTTTTATTCTAACTCCCATCTACGATAGCGGTTACATGTTGCATTTAATCTAAATCAAAGTTAATCAGCATTTTTTTTTTTTTTAATGGCTGGAAATCATAATAAATAAATAAATATAGATTTTTTCAATTGCTGCTGCATGGTGCATCCACATGCAGCTGAAATCTTACCTTTGCCAGATACTGATAAGCTTCTCTTTTTGATCACATTCATTCTCTTACCCCTTCGCCTGCTGGAAGCACACTGACCTTGCATGTGTACATTACTTCATTCATTTCTATAAATTCATCGACTTGAGTAATCCAGGTCTCAGTGTGCCAGAGCTTAACTAGGCAAGAACAGGGTGTGAGGCAGGGTAAACCCAAGATGTAGCTGCTGTCTGTTGCAGGGAAATAGACAAACAGGCTCCCACATTCCCAGAGCATATTTTCCTGTCTCAAATTCATGCAATACGGAAAGCTTTGGCTTGTGGGTGGGAAACTGGAGCGCATGGACAAAATTCTGCGCAGACAGTCACCCGCACTGGATCTGATCCGCCGTGAGACACCAACACTAACCACTGAGTTATGGCTACAGATAAATGCCATTCATAATGAAGGTTGGGTTATCTGACTCGGGATCAGGGCTCTAATCTATGGCTTATTATATAAAATGAATATTTTGCTCAATATGTTTTATGCTTGTGTGAGAAGGCACAGCTAGCATGTGCCCGAAGAATAAGAACCTAAGAACATTTAAAGTTAACACAAACATAATGAATCTGAGTAAATCATTAAAAACTGAGAATGCATGACTTTGCTAACAGAATTTCTAATCTCAGAGTTATGTAAACAGCAGGTGTTCATGGTGTGAAGAGCTAAACAAATATTTAACAAAAGGGACACATCTTGTGCCTCAAGTTATAGTTTTCAGATGGGTGAATTTTTTTTTGCATTTTCCCCATCTTCAGGAATGTAAATTAAACAGGTACAATGTCACTTCATACCGCAGAGCAGAGCCTTTTTCTGTATCACTGTAACTTTGGCTTGCTGGGTCACTTTTTATCTAGAAAAGTAAATGACCAACATCACAAAAGAAAAGAAAAAAAAAACATCATTAGCAGCAGGAGAGTATAAATGTAGAAATATAACTGCAATGTAAACAAAAATAGATTTAAAAATACATGTATTTGTTTTCTTCTAAAGCGATGCGGGACTTTAGTTAAATCAAATGTCATTCTTTTTCAAACATTCTATAATTCATTTTGATACAAAATGGCTGAATAAGCCTCCAATAAGCTCTTATGCCTGAACAGAAACCTCAATGTCCTGGACAATGTGTCATGTCCTCAGTTTGGCTTTAGTGGAACTGCAGTCGTTCAGTCAAAGCTGCCTGGCTAATACAAAGCAGGTCGTGGCCCTCCATGGAAATTACTTTGCTTGGTTCAACCAAATAAAGTGTCAAACGGCCTCAGTCTTCAACAAATTGATTAATCCACATAGTTTTCAAGGAAAATTATTACAGATGCAAAGGAACTGACTGGCAACCAGGGTGACAGCATTCAGGGTGACAGCATTCAGGTACATCACAGAGAAAAAAACTCCTCACATTTATTCCTGGGCCTCCACTGACCAATTAGGTCAGGTGCAATGATAAAAAATAAAATAAAAATTTAAAGCCAAAGACATTAATCAAATTCCTGACAGCCGGCTCTTCGCTCTGCGCTGGGTGGGGCTGATAATTTTATTAATAACTGATTGTCACCTAAAGTGATGGCCGTTTTGGCTCCTGGTGGTGAAAAAAGGCTCGCCGGCTGGAGAATTCAGTTAGAAACCCACAGCTGATTGTACATGTGTCCGCTAGGTGTACAAACAGTTAACATCCCAACATCGTATTGAAGCAGGATTAAGAATGACTGAATTGAATAATTGCAAATACAGAATAATCTGGTTTATTGCTTACAGCCTTTATTAGTTAAAACCAGAGCCAGTTGATACATTTTTGGTAATAAGAATAATGAGAAGAATAATAAATAATACGGTAATAACTATTAAAGAAATTCATCAACACTGAATTTCGTACATTTTATCTTTTCATTCATTCAGTGTTTTCTTTTTTAACTCTGTTGAGTGTTGGCAAAAATATCAATCTGACAATCAATTGCTTTTTAACCCATCTCATCATGATTATTTTCAGGAGGTAAGATTTTACTGGCATTGACCTGCTATATTTTGTTTTTATTATTTTAATAAAGTGTATTGAACATTTATTAACATATCACACTTAATCAAATTTATGCTCGTGATATGACATTAGCAAAAATGGTGTAGCAACATAGCAAGTACTATGTCATGTTCTGACTGTGTGCGTTCACATTTAGTAAACATTAAAGGATGGTTTAGGTTTGGTTTAAGAGTTCCTATCAGCAGCAGGTCATTTTGTGTGCTTACTAATAGTAAAAGGCTTACAAGGAAGTTTGGGAATTCTGTATTTAAATCCTTAATTTAATGTATAAAATTGTCCTAAATGTTAAAAATATCATATGATTCAAAAATATCGGTTTCATTTTAGATAAATAAAAATCCACAAGTAGTAAACAGATTTTTAAAAAGTCTGCTGCAAAACAAATATTCACAAAGCCTTACCCAGGAAAAATGTTTACATCCACGCAAACTTTGTGATCTATTTTAAAAAGATTTTCCATTATTGGGTGTGAATGGGACATTGATATAAATAAGGCAGGTTGGGGTCAAGTGATGCTTCTCATCACAGGCCATATTATTGTGATTTAAATTGATTTTATTTAAATTATTCACTGAAATTATGTTTTACATGGTGTGCGTCGCCTGTCTATGCTGTCAAAGCTGCAAAGCCCCCCTACACACACCACATACAAACACACACACACATATATTCACACCCACTTACAAAAATACTCACACACTTAAATCATACCCCAAATACATGAATTAATTCAGTGGAAATACTGACATTTGGTTTAAGCGGGATGGCCGTGTAGCAGTGATAAGATTCCTTGTGACTCATTGGTTAAGATGGAATACAGCTTAGAGAGGCTAACAGACAAAATGTCTACTAAAATTTCACACGTCATTATTAAAATAAAAGACAAAAAAAATATTTCACCCCACGTGGTCCATGATGAGGTCTTCAGAGAGCCCCATGTGACACCGCCAAAGACAAAAGCGTCTTCGCCACACTTCTGGATGAAGGCCACGGTGCTTCCCTTTCCCTGGCGGTTTTGGATCTGCCCCACACGAGAAGGAGTGGACTTGGTGGGAAGATCATTGTGTTGCTCTTCCCTGGTTCCAACATGAACATATGAGAGAAACACTATCCTCACATCTGCGTTTGACCCAAACGATGTTAAAGGGGCCACACATGACCTACTTCTGCACGACTGCGTCTCTGAAAGAAGTGGCGTTTAATGGGTATGAAGTGTCTTTAATGGATAAATGTGCAGAATGCAAGCCTTTTTCTTCTTCGACCAGGTCCAACCGGACAAGGACACTCCATGGCAACAAGAGCTGGTTCACATCCACTTTCACGAAAAATCTCCTAATTTCCCTGACTAATCTATGTCTTAAATTTGTCAGTGTGGGTTTTATAGCAATAATGCAGCAAACTGAAAATGTCAACAATTAAAAATTTTATAAACAGCCAGGCAAACTATCATATCAGGTATGTACAGGAAGGTTGGTTACAATCAAGTCTTCTCTCCCGTTACAAATTGCACGTGACTTGGTTAATTACCAAGTAAGTTACAAGTAAATTAAGGTCTTTGCCATGCTTGCGACCATATGACAAAGATAACTACGGACAGAACTGCCAGCTGAACTCGGGGGCATCACTAAATTTTATTCAGCAGTTTATTTCCTGTTTTGGGTTTGCTATCCCCATTACGGAAAAGGAACCAGTGCACTTGTTATTCTAAACCATGGCAAAGGAAATATAAAAAGCCTGCCATACAAGAAGCCAATCATACTGGTGAAGCGATCGCCTTGAAGAGATAAGAGCTCTAATCTACCTGAGAGGCACCACTGACATGAACAGGTGCATGGCAGCGACGGACCCACAAACTCAAAGATCTGGGAAAACTGAGATTTCAAATGACCTTCTTCCCAACAGTAAAGGGTAGTGAGAGCATGGTCAGAGGAGCAGACTAATTCCTACAAAGCAGAGAGACCTCGCCTGTGGTGGAGATGAACCAGCTGCTGAACCTTTCCCAAACCGCTCTCCGGCATCAATGGAAAGATTGACTTTAAACTGTAACACGAGAGTGAGAGAAGACAGACACCCAAATGAAGGGGCAGCCTTGAGGAGGATGATAAGAAAATGGACCAGATTTAAGAAAAAAACCACTTGTACACAATGAAACTTATAGAAACCACAACGGCTTATACACTGCAAGACTTATTCAACAATTGACTTAAATACTGATTAAAGCATTGCATGTTAATTTGTTTGTAAGGAACTTTGACTGCATGTTAATTGCTGGGGTGCTGCTCAAACCACACGTCTCTTTCCCGAGCTCTCTGTATTTATACCAGGGGACATAAGTGGACATCCCTACCCAGAATTGCATTAATATATTAGAATTTCCCCAGTGATAATGCCACAGAGCACTGACTTACCCTACTATAAAGTGCTTCCCCCCAGAGAAAGAACCTGGAGTCTTCTGGTCAATGGCCACAACTCCACGCAACTCTCTGAAGCACTGCTTGGACCAGAATTCTTGCTTAATATCATATATTCTCCTAATGGAGCATTTGTCTTTATACCTTCTTAGGACACTTTACTATAGAATATTGAAGCTTGGTTTCCAAATCACACTTTTTTGACCCTATGTCTGCCATAGCACTTTCACGTAGCTCTGGATAGTATTTGCCGAACTAATTAAACGAATAAAAGTAATTCTCTAGATCACAGAAACTTTTTGGACATTTTTTGTGCCTTCACACTAGCATAATTTCAAAACTCTATCAACTTTTTAATCAGTGCTTTGAGAGACATACAAAACCAGGCATTGTAAAACTGAAGTCACATAGCAGTCTCCACTACTGAGCTGCCGTCACGCATATCTCACATATTCACATCACAAATGTTGCATTTTTGGGGCTTTGGGGTTGCCAAGGCAACCTGTCTGGTACTCTCAAAATTAAGCATGACACGTAATAAGTCCGCAACTCTGAAAGGGAAGAAACCAAAAATTAGCTTCTACCCTAATCTATAACGTGTTGTGGATTCTGGGTAAAATTGATTGCATACAGCTATGTCTTAGTTTCTGATAATGATGATGATATATTCAACTGTATTGCTTATTGTTTTCATTTCAGCACATATAATATTGTAAGGAATAACACATCGGATGTTGTCTTGAGTGGCTCTGTCAAGTCCTGACTTGAATCCTATTGGTAAGAATAGAAAATTGCTGTCTATAAGCGATCCTCTACCAACTTGAGAGAACTTGAGAAAGTTCACCAAAACAAATGAGCAAAAATTGCTCCAAACTGGTGCACAAAGTTGGTAAAGACTTATCCAAGAAAGCTTGCAGCTGTAATGGCTGCCAAAAGTGGTTCCATCTTTGTATTTACTAAGGGGATTGCATGTTTTTGTAATCAACATATTTTTATTTTTATTCGCTGTTTTTTTTCCATCTATAAAAGTGCTTATTTTGAGCATTCACATTTTTTAAAGAACAATATGTGTAGTCATCATTTGTAACAGTGCATAAATGGGTGGGGGGAAGGTTATTGCAATTCTTGTTTCATTTTTTCAAACAAATTGTCACAAGACTGCTTTTTTCAGTGGTAGACAAAAAAACAAACAAACAAAAAAAAAAACATAGCCAATCAGGAAACTCCTGAAAGAAAGCATGATGTGTAGTATAAACACCATATATTCTGCAACAACCCCGCGGTTGTAGGACATTATGTGAAGGATCACAAAAATCACCCACAGTATCACCAATTACACAGCTGAGAACCATTGGAAAGCAGTAGGCTGTGACTGAATGTCAAGATGGCCAGTTCTAAAGGGGCGGGACAAAGATTCCCCACCCACTGAATTGTTGCATATTCCCCTCCCCAGCTCAGACCCATCAGAGTGGAAGGCACGCTTTGCAATGGCAAAGTCCCTGGTGGCAAACGCAATGATGCTTGGTAAAGCGCCTGGACACCCTTTTCTGGGGTCTTGCCTGGTCATCCTGATGGCCGCCTTGTATGAGGCCATGACGTCTACAAACAGGGTCATGCCAGTCCTTGGTTCAATGTAATCCTTGTGGGATCCCATTGATGCTCTTTCCATTCAGTCCATTTTGGCATCCAGTCAGGTTGGGCTAACTGTCCATTACTTTTCAGACCATCACCCTCTTCAGACCGTTTTCCTTCAGGTTTTTTCCCGGCATGCATTTTTTGTCTTGGGTCTTCCCTTACTGGCACTACACATTGAATAGGGTACCCCTCTGCAACATTTCCTTTCGGAAGGTATGTTGTGTCATTGACAGACATTTTCCCTTCCCTAACAGCTGAGCCTTATCCCTCACTATCAGCGCTGGGTGGTGTCACTGTAGATTTATCCCACTTGATAGCCATCTTATCTCCATTTATGAGCTCCCCTTGAGTTATATACAGGTCTTCACCGGCCCACAAATTCACCATCATCCCACCACCAGTATTGGCTATCACCATTGTGTCTTACACTCTAATTGCTCAGAGGACAACTCTGAGGTTTTTAGAGTACAGTCAGTTTCCAGAGGTTCAGTCGTTCAAAGTGGAAGGGGACCTGCATTGAAACCCCAGAACCCACTGTGTACCCCCCAGTTTCCCACTGAAGACCATTCAGCTGTAAAATTAATTCAGCAATTTTATGAGACTGCTCCTTGATTTTTTGTAGAAGAGCATGCACGTCTTCCCTCTTTTTTTGCAGGGTTTGCTTGTTACTCAGGTGCCTCACTTCCTCTTGCTGTAGCTGCCCTTTGATCAGGCTCAACCCTCTTCTGAAGGTCCTCCCTGGCCTTCTAGTGGGACATTTTTCTCTCCTCCTTCTGAACTGCTGCCAGGCTCTGTGAAGCCTTGATCAGGCTTTACTTGGCAGTGGTGAGGCCCTTAGCCATTCACTCTTTGTCCTGCAGGCTAGTAATCTGCCATTTGGCCTTCTCTTCTAGATCAGCCCACAGTGTCGTTCCCTCTTGGGTGAGTCTGTCCAGGCTGTCCCGTATTTTCCTCTTGCAAGTGCAGCTGCTGCTGTGCATCCTCTAGGCTGGCACTATTCACTGCCTACTGGAGCTGAATCATGTCATCCTCCACACTCTTGAGCTTCTCCCCCTTTGCCTGGGTGAGGGTTTCCTCCTGTGCAAGCAGGGCCTCTTTTAGCTTCTGCTGGAAGTCTTTTTTCAGGCTCCATAGCACTCACATTATTTGTGCTTTTCCCTGCTTGCCACACATATCATAAAAAGAACACCCAGTTCACTTGTATCTAGGAAAAAAATAATGCAATGAGTCCAACTCATCAACAGAGGGCACTCGTGCCCACATTCTCTACCAACTTATACGTTCTCCAGGGTGTAGGCCGTATTGTTATGTGCTGGATCACCAAAAGATCCCCAATAGGAGATAGTATTTTTTACGACAATTTACATGACAATTCTCGAGTTTGGCTCCAACGAGCTCCAAAAAATCACTAGCACTTTCCCCTCAGGTTCAGGCACTGACCAAACCAACAAGCAGATTTTTATGCTGTAGCTGATTGAACCATTGCCTACAGCTGTAACAGTTACACAGCTAAGGACTTTTGGCAAGCAGCTGGCTGAGACTGAATGTCAGACTGGTTGGTCTTAAAGGGGCAGAACACAGATTATCTACCCCCTGTTTAGCCGTAGCACCTAATGATAACTCCAGCAAAAGAACATGATACACAGTATACTTGCAGTATATACCCAATTATAACTCCTGGAAAAGAACATGATATATAGTATATACACAATATAAACTCAATAATAATTCATGGAAGAGAGCATGATGTGCAGTTTGCACACATTATAAACATAATAATAATAACTGGAAGAGAGCATGACGCTCAGTATATATACCCAGTTGTAACTGTTTTATGAACAGCAGCTTTAGCTCTAATGGATATATATTTAGCTCCTCCGGGAATTATTATTGGTTATATAGTGTGAGCATACTGCTCTCTACCAGAGGTTATCATAGGATATATCTGCTGTGTATATACTATAGTACACATCATGCTGTCTTCCAGGGGTTATTATTGGGTACATATGTACATGCATGTATTTATATGCATATACCTACAGTACTTTGCAAAAGCCTTCGGCACCCTAGCTTTTCTTTTCAGTAGAAAAAAGAAATTAGATTTCCAAACATTCGTTTTCCGAAAGAAGAACAAGGAGTTCTGCAACAGATGGCATGGCATCAATAGAGCCCTGATCTCAACATTATTGAGGCTGTCTGGGCTTACCTGGAGAGACAGAAGCAAGCGAGGCAGCAAGTCTGTAGAAGAACTTTGTAATGTTCTCCAAGATCCTTGGAACAATATACTTGCCGATTGTTTTTTAAAACTACATGACACTGTATCTAAGAGAACTGATGCAATTTTAAAGGAAAAGGACGGTCACACCAAATATTGATTTTATTTATTTAAATAATATTTGGGGTGTTTTTACTGTTTACTGCCATATATAACATTTATTTTATAATTACTATTATTTCTTATGTTTATTTTTGAAAGCATCTTCACTGTATGTAGGGAGGTCCAACCTAGTTGAATAAATACTGTAGGAAGGTCTGTAGGAAGGTCATAGCCGAATGCTGTAGGAAGGCCTAACATAACTGAACTACAGTAAGAAGTTCCAACTTAGCTAAACACAAAAAGTAGGAAGGTCCAACATAAGTGAATTGATCATAGGCGCCCCATTTATTTGCTACAGTGAATCATTGAGTTTAAGGCAATGTTAACATTTTTAACATAATCTATTCAATTGTTTATTTTGTTAATTATTTATTTACATTTAAAATAAAACCTTTTTATTTATTTATATACATAAAATAAATTGAATTTGCTTTTAATAATGACTTTCTGTTTAATATAAATCAAATGATATTGGGTAATAAGACTGTTATTATATACTGTATATTATATACTTATTTTCATTATAGGGAATAATATTTATATCAGAAATATTCCTTTTAATTACGTTTTAATCATGTTTTTGCCAATTAACAAACTGATTCTACGCCTGAAACTTAACTTTTTCTTTTCAAGTTTATCATGAGTGGAAGGTTATACACAATGTTGTACACAAACAAAACACACGCGTTTGACTTAATAAGGTTGCTAGAAAAGCAAATAACATTTTCTGAATTACAGGTGTATTCAATCTAACACCCATAACCCCTGCTCTCAACCTAGCTGTTTTGACTTAAGAAAACACGAATCTGTGTTTGTGCGTGTTTTCTTTAAATGAACCACCTTAGTATAAAAGAAGCACAAATGCTAATCTTTCGCAAGGTAGTAGGGCGTTGTTAAGGACAAACACATGAGTACCCTACTTGAATGGCCATCGCAGATTTCTCGCCCATTCCACTTCGGTGGCACTGTTCTGTTAAATACTTTAAATTGATTTTAGGTTTTCCAGCACGTCCCTCGTTGACCTTTAGTATATTTTTCAGTGTACGTTGATAAATCTATGTAATAAATGCTTTTTTAGTTTTTACAGTTTCTAAAAATTTGATTTAAAATGTTAAAGTGATGTTAAAGTCCGCAATTAACGGCATTTGATAAACCATTTCAAACAATAGGTTCAATGGACAGATTACTTTATAATGAATAATGAATTAATCAAACCTTTATTGTGTTCAAACGATTTATAGCATGAACTTTTCCACTTTCATTGTTTATATACATTTAATAATGTATTTATTAAATTAATGACTTGACGTTACGAGTATTTCGTTTGAAAATATATGGGAAGGGTGAAGGGTGGTAGTTAAATCGTTGTTAAATCATTGACCTTTTTGTATAGCTTGTAAAGCAGTCCGTAGCAATGATTTCTAATCTCATACATTTTTCAAATCTTCGGTGCAATTATATATTTTTAAAAATTCTCTATGTTCGCCATACTGCGACTGTGGTCTGTGAGAGTAGATTTTTTTGTTACTATTTAGTTTATTTAACACTCTTTGTAGATTATAGCAAAATGCATCGAATACACGGAGTAATAAAAGAGAAAATCTGAAGGTTCTCTTTTAAATTATCCCACCGCTAAACGACAGCACAGCCTCTACGGCACCCTGTGTGTGTGTGTGTGTGTGTGTGTGTGTGTGTGTGTGTGTGTGTGTG